>JAWPHD010006532.1:0-143418 GCA_037043455.1 Cyrtodaria siliqua
TCCAGCGTAATGGAGTTTTTACGATAGGAATTTGAGCAACTTGCAGTTCAGGGTGACGAAGGTTCCTATGCCCCATTTTCCATATTTTATCTCGATGTACATGGGAAGATGAGCCTGGCATGTTCATGACCTGTTAGGCGCCTAAATATAAAAAAACCCCCTTGGTAATGTGTTGGTGCGCCTTAAAACCCCAAATTCAATTCAATAGTGTGCTAGAAATATAATACACTATATTTACATTGCTAGAAATATATAACACTATTCCTTAGGTGCTAGAGAATATATTACACTATACATACTTGCTAGAATATAATTACACTATACTTATGTGGGTCGAAATATAATACACTATACTTACATGCTACAAATATCTACAATAAATAAATACACTAATACTTACGCGCTTATCAATATATACACTATACTTACGCACGCTAGAAATATATACTACTATACATACGTGCTAGGAAATATATTACACTATACTTACGTGCTAATAAATATAGTACACTATACTTACGCGCTAGATATATATATACACTTTACTTACACGCTATGAAATATATACACTCTACTTACGCGCTAGAAATATATACACTATACTTACGCGCAGAGAATATATACACTATACTTACGTGCGAGAAATATATACGCTTACAATATAACACTAAACTTACGCACTAGGAAATATATACACTACACTTACGGGCTAGGCTAGAAATATATATACTCTACGTACGTGCTAGAATATACTATACCATACTTACGTGCTAGGAAATTATTAACAGTCCTACGTACGTGCTAGAAATATACATACTATATTTACGTGTAAGAAATAATATACACCTATACCTTACTTGTTAGATTATATATACACTTTACTTACGTGCTAGAATTATATACACTATACTATGCACTAGAAATATAATACTCTATACTTATTGCTCTAGAAATATATACACTATACTTACGCGCTAGAAATATATACATCTATACTTAGCGCCCTAGAAATATATACACTATACTTTAGCGCTAGAAATATATATAATATACTTATGCGCTAGAAATATATACACTATACTTACGTGCTACAAATATATACACTATACTTACGCGCTAGAAATATATACACCATACTTACGCCCTAGAAATATATACACTATATTTACATGCTAGAAATATATAAACTATACTTACGCACTAGAAATATATACACTACACTTACGTGCTAAAAATATATACACTATACTTACTTGCTAGAAATATATACACTATACTTACTTGCTATATATAGATACACTATACTTACGCGCTAGAAATATATACACTATACTTATGCTCTAGAAATATATACACTATTCTTACACGTTAGAAATATATACGCTATACTTACTTGCTAGATATATATACACTATACTTATGCGCTAAAAATATATACACTATACTTATGCTTTAGAAATATATCTAGGGCGTAAGTATAGTATATATATTTCTAGCGCGTAAGTATAGTGTATATATTTCTACCAAGTAAGTATAGTGTATATATTTATAGCACGTAAGTATAGTGTATATATATCTAGCAAGTAAGTATAGTGTATATATTTCTACCACGTAAGTATAGTGTATATATTTGTAGCACGTAACTATAGTGTATATATTTCTAGCACGTAAGTATAGTGCATATATTTCTAGCACGTAAATCTAGTGCATATATTTCTAGCGCTTAAGTATAGTGTATATATTTCTAGCGCGTAATTATAGTGTATATATTTCTAGAGCATAAGTATAGTGTATATATTTCTAGTGCATAGATAATACTATAAATATATACACTATACTTACGTGCTAGAAATATATGCACTATACTTACGTGCTAGAAATATATGCACTAGATTTACATGCTAGAAATATATACACTATACTTACGTGCTAGAAATATATACACTATAGTTACGTGCTACAAATATATACACTATACTTACGTGGTAGAAATATATACACTATACTTACTTGCTAGATATATATACACTATACTTACGTGCTAGAAATATATAAACTATACTTACGTGGTAGAAATATATACACTATACTTACTTGCTAGAAATATATACACTGTACTTACGTGCTAGAAATATATACACTATACTTACGTGCTAGAAATATATGCACTATACTTACGTGCTAGAAATATATGCACTAGATTTACATGCTAGAAATATATACACTATACTTACGTGCTAGAAATATATACACTATAGTTACGTGCTACAAATATATACACTATACTTACGTGGTAGAAATATATACACTATACTTACTTGCTAGATATATATACACTATACTTACGTGCTAGAAATATATAAACTATACTTACGTGGTAGAAATATATACACTATACTTACTTGCTAGAAATATATACACTGTACTTACGTGCTAGAAATAAATACACTATACTGATGCGCTAGAAATATATACACTATACTTTTGGGCTGGAAATATGTATACTATACATACTTGTTAGAAATATATACACTATACTTATGCTCTAGAAATATTTCTAGGGCGTCAGTATAGTGTATATATTTCTAGCGCGTAAGTATAGTGTATATATTTCTACCACGTAAGTATAGTGTATATATTTCTAGCACGTAAGTATAGTGTATATATATCTAGCAAGTAAGTATAGTGTATATATTTCTACCACGTAAGTATAGTGTATATATTTGTAGCACGTAACTATAGTGTATATATTTCTAGCACGTAAGTATAGTGTATATATTTCTAGCACGTAAATCTAGTGCATATATTTCTAGCACGTAAGTATAGTGCATATATTTCTAGCACGTAAGTATAGTGTATATATTTATAGCATGTAAGTATAGTGTATATATTTCTAGCACGTAAGTATATTGTATATATTTCTAGCATGTAAATATAGTGTATATATTTATAGCAAGTAAGTATAGTGTATATATTTCTAGCACGTAAGTTTAGTGTATATATTTCTAGCACGTAAGTTTAGTGTATATATTTCTAGCATGTAAGTATAGTGTATATATTTATAGCACATAGGTATAGTGTATTTATTTCTAGTACATAAGTATAGTGTATATATTTCTAGCACATAAGTATAGTGTATATATTTTATATATTTCTAACACATACGTATAGTGTTTAGTGTACAAATTTAGCGTATATATTTCTCGCACGTAAGTATAGTGTATATATTTCTAACGTGTAAGTATAGTGTATATATTTCTAGAGCATAAGTATAGTGTATATATTTCTAGCGCGTAAGTATAGTGTATATATATCTAGCAAGTAAGTATAGTGTATATATTTCTAGCAAGTTAGTATAGTGTATATATTTTTAGCACGTAAGTGTAGTGTATATATTTCTAGCGCGTAAGTATAGTGTATATATTTCTAGCATGTAAATATAGTGTATATATTTCTAGGGCATAAGTATAGTGTATATATTTCTAGCGCGTAAGTATAGTGTATATATTTCTAGCGCGTAAGTATAGTGTATATATTTCTAGCGCATAAGTATAGTATATATATTTCTAGCGCGTAAGTAGAGTGTATATATTTCTAGCGCATAAGTACAGTGTATATATTTCTAGCGCGTAAGTACAGTGTATATATTTCTAGCACGTAAGTATAGTGTATATATTTCTAGAGCATAAGTATAGTGTATATATTTCTAGTGCATAGATAATGCTATAAATATATACACTATTCTTACGTGCTAGAAATATATGCACTATACTTACGTGCTAGAAATATATGCACTAGATTTACATGCTAGAAATATATACACTATACTTACGTGCTAGAAATATATACACTATAGTTACGTGCTACAAATATATACACTATACTTACGTGCTAGAAATAAATACACTATACTGATGCGCTAGAAATATATACACTATACTTTTGCGCTGGAAATATATACACTATACATACTTGTTAGAAATATTTACACCATACTTACATGCTAGAAATATACACACTATACTTAGGTGCTAGAAATAAATACACTATACTTAGGTGCTAGAAATATATACACTATACTTACGCCTTAGAAATATATACACTATACTTACTCACTAGAAATATATACATTATACTTACGCGCTAGAAATATATACACTATACTTATGGGCTAGAAATATATACACTATACTTACGCCTTAGAAATATATACACTATATTAATGTGCTAAAAATATATACACTATACCTACGTGCTAGCAATATATACACCATACTTATGCGCTAGAAATATATACACTATACTTACATGCTAGAAATATATACACTATACTTACGTGGTAGAAATATTTACACCATACTTACATGCTAGAAATATACACACTATACTTAGGTGCTAGAAATATATACACTATACTTACGAGTGAGAAATATATACACTATACTTACTTGCTATAAATATATACACCATACTTATGTGCTAGAAATATATACACTATACTTACATGGTAGAAATATATACACTTTACTTACGTGGTAGCAATATATACACTATACTTACTTGCTAGATATATATAAACTATACTTAAGTGCTAGAAATATATACACTATACTTACGTGGTAGAAATATATACACTATACTTACTTGCTAGAAATATATACACTATACTTACGCGTTAGAAATATATACACTATACTTACGCGCTAGAAATATATACACTATACTTACGCGCTAGAAATATATACACTATACTTACGCGCTAGAAATATATACACTATACTTACGCGTGAGAAATATATACACTATACTTACGTGCAAGAAATATATACACTAAATATATACACTAAACTTACGCGCTAGAAATATATACACTTCACTGACGTGCTAGAAATATATATACTATACTTACGTGCTAGAAATATATATACTATATTTACATGTTAGAAATATATACACTATACTTACGTGCTAGAAATATACACACTATACTTAATTGCTAGAAATATATACACTCTACTTACTTGTTAGAAATATATACACTATACTTACGTGATAGAAATACATACACTATACTTACTTGCTAGAAATATATACACTATACTTACATTATAGAAATATATACACTATACTTACGTGCTAGAAATATATACACTATACTTATGCACTAGAAATATATACACTATACTTAAGCGCTAGAAATATATACACTGTACTTACGCGCTAGAAATATATACACTATACTTACGCGCTAGAAATATATACACTATACTTATGCGCTAGAAATATATACACTATACTTACACATTAGAAATATATACACTATACTTACATGCTAGAAATATAAACACTATATTTACGTGCTAGAAATATATACACTCTACCTATGTGCTAGAAATATATACACTATACTTACGTGGTAGAAATATATACACTATACTTACGTGCTAGAAATATATACACTGAAATTACGTGCTAGAAAGATATACACTATACTTACGTGCTAGAAATATATACACTATACTTACGTGCTACAAATATATACACTAAATATATACACTATACTAAGGCGCTATAAATATATACACTATACCTACATGCTAGAAATATATACAGTCAACGTACGTGCTAGAAATATATATACTATACTTACGTGCTAGAAATATATACACTATACTTACGTGCTAGAATTATACACACTATACTTACGTGCTAGAAATATTTACACCATACTTACATGCTAGAAATATACACACTATACTTAGGTGCTAGAAATAAATACACTATACTTAGGTGCTAGAAATATATACACTATACTTACGCCTTAGAAATATATACACTATATTAATGTGCTAAAAATATATACACTATACCTACGTGCTAGCAATATATACACCATACTTATGCGCTAGAAATATATACACTATACTTACATGCTAGAAATATATACACTATACTTACGTGGTAGAAATATTTACACCATACTTACATGCTAGAAATATACACACTATACTTAGGTGCTAGAAATATATACACTATACTTACGAGTGAGAAATATATACACTATACTTACTTGCTATAAATATATACACCATACTTATGTGCTAGAAATATATACACTATACTTACATGATAGAAATATATACACTTTACTTACGTGGTAGCAATATATACACTATACTTACTTGCTAGATATATATCAACTATACTTAAGTGCTAGAAATATATACACTATACTTACGTGGTAGAAATATATACACTATACTTACTTGCTAGAAATATATACACTATACTTACGCGTTAGAAATATATACACTATACTTACGCGCTAGAAATATATACACTATACTTACGCGCTAGAAATATATACACTATACTTACGCGTGAGAAACATATACACTATACTTACGCGCTAGAAATATATACACTATACTTACGCGTGAGAAACATATACACTATACTTACGTGCAAGAAATATATACACTAAATATATACACTAAACTTACGCGCTAGAAATATATACACTTCACTGACGTGCTAGAAATATATATACTATACTTACGTGCTAGAAATATATATACTATATTTACATGTTAGAAATATATACACTATACTTACGTGCTAGAAATATACACACTATACTTAATTGCTAGAAATATATACACTCTACTTACTTGTTAGAAATATATACACTATACTTACGTGATAGAAATACATACACTATACTTACTTGCTAGAAATATATACACTATACTTACATTATAGAAATATATACACTATACTTACGTGCTAGAAATATATACACTATACTAGTGCACTAGAAATATATACACTATACTTAAGCGCTAGAAATATATACACTGTACTTACGCGCTAGAAATATATACACTATACTTACGCGCTAGAAATATATACACTATACTTATGCGCTAGAAATATATACACTATACTTACACATTAGAAATATATACACTATACTTACATGCTAGAAATATAAACAGTATATTTACGTGCTAGAAATATATACACTCTACCTATGTGCTAGAAATATATACACTATACTTACGTGGTAGAAATATATACACTATACTTACGTGCTAGAAATATATACACTGAACTTACGTGCTAGAAAGATATACACTTTACTTACGTGCTAGAAATATATACACTATACTTACGTGCTACAAATATATACACTAAATATATACACTATACTAAGGCGCTATAAATATATACACTATACCTACATGCTAGAAATATATACAGTCAACGTACGTGCTAGAAATATATATACTATACTTACGTGCTAGAAATATATACACTATACTTACGTGCTAGAATTATACACACTATACTTACGTGCTAGAAATATTTACACCATACTTACATGCTAGAAATATACACACTATACTTAGGTGCTAGAAATAAATACACTATACTTAGGTGCTAGAAATATATACACTATACTTACGCCTTAGAAATATATACACTATATTAATGTGCTAAAAATATATACACTATACCTACGTGCTAGCAATATATACACCATACTTATGCGCTAGAAATATATACACTATACTTACATGCTAGAAATATATACACTATACTTACGTGGTAGAAATATTTACACCATACTTACATGCTAGAAATATACACACTATACTTAGGTGCTAGAAATATATACACTATACTTACGAGTGAGAAATATATACACTATACTTACTTGCTATAAATATATACACCATACTTATGTGCTAGAAATATATACACTATACTTACATGGTAGAAATATATACACTTTACTTACGTGGTAGCAATATATACACTATACTTACTTGCTAGATATATATCAACTATACTTAAGTGCTAGAAATATATACACTATACTTACGTGGTAGAAATATATACACTATACTTACTTGCTAGAAATATATACACTATACTTACGCGTTAGAAATATATACACTATACTTACGCGCTAGAGATATATACACTATACTTACGCGCTAGAAATATATACACTATACTTACGCGTGAGAAACATATACACTATACTTACGTGCAAGAAATATATACACTAAATATATACACTTAACTTACGCGCTAGAAATATATACACTTCACTGACGTGCTAGAAATATATACACTCTACGTACGTGCTAGAAATATATATACTATACTTACGTGCTAGAAATATATATACTATATTTACGTGTTAGAAATATATACACTATACTTACGTGCTAGAAATATACACACTATACTTAATTGCTAGAAATATATACACTCTACTTACTTGTTAGAAATATATACACTATACTTACGTGGTAGAAATACATACACTATACTTACTTGCTAGAAATATATACACTATACTTACATTATAGAAATATATACACTATACTTACGTGCTAGAAATATATACACTATACTTATGCACTAGAAATATATACACTATACTTAAGCGCTAGAAATATATACACTGTACTTACGCGCTAGAAATATATACACTATACTTACGCGCTAGAAATATATACACTATACTTATGCGCTAGAAATATATACACTATACTTACACATTAGAAATATATACACTATACTTACATGCTAGAAATATATACACTATATTTACGTGCTAGAAATATATACACTCTACCTATGTGCTAGAAATATATACACTATACTTATGTGGTAGAAATATATACACTATACTTACTTGCTAGAAATATATACACTATACTTACGTGCTAGAAATATATACACTGAACTTACGTGCTAGAAAGATATACACTATACTTACGTGCTAGAAATATATACACTATACTTACGTGCTACAAATATATACACTAAATATATACACTATACTTAGGCGCTATAAATATATACACTATACCTACATGCTAGAAATATATACAGTCAACGTACGTGCTAGAAATATATATACTATACTTACGTGCTAGAAATATATACACTATACTTACGTGCTAGAATTATACACACTATACTTACGTGCTAGAAATATTTACACCATACTTACATGCTAGAAATATACACACTATACTTAGGTGCTAGAAATATATACACTATACTTAGGTGCTAGAAATATATACACTATACTTACACTCTAGAAATATATACACTATACTCATGCGCTAGAAATATATACACTGTACTTACGTGCTAGAAATATATACACTGTACTTACACGCTAGAAATATATACACTTTACCTACGCGCTAGAAATATATACACTATACTTACGCGCTAGAAATATACACTATAATTACGCACTAGAAATATATACACTATACTTACGCGCTAGAAATATATACACTATATTTATGCGCTAGAAATATATACACTATACTTACGCCGTAGAAATATATACACTATATTTACGTGCTAAAAATATATACACAATACTTACATGCTAGAAATATATACACTATACTTACGTGCTAGAAATATATACACTATACTTACGCGCTAGAAATATATACACTATACTATACACTATACTTACGCGCTAGAAATATATACACTATACTATACACTATACTTACGCTCTAGAAATATATACACTATACTTACATGCTAGAAATATATACACTATACTTATATGCTAGAAATATATACACTATACTTACGCGCTAGAAATATATACACTATACTTACATGCTAGAAATATATACACTATACTTACCTGCTAGAAATATATACACTATACTTATGTGCTAGAAATACATACACTATACTTACATGCTAGAAATATATACACTATACTTACATGCTAGAAATATATACACTATACTTATGCGCTAGAAATATATACACTATACTTACATGCTAGAAATATATACACTATACTTACATGCTAGAAATATATACACTATACTTACGCGCTAGAAATATATACACTATACTTACGCGCTAGAAATATATACACTATACTTACGTGCTAGAAATATATACACTATACTTATGCGCTAGAAATATATACAAAATACTTACGCACTAGAAATATATACACTATACTTACGGGCTAGAAATATATACACTATACTTACGTGCTAGAAATATATACACTATACTTACGTGCTAGAAATATAGACACTATACTTAATTGCTAGAAATATATACACTCTACTTACTTGTTAGAAATATATACACTATACTTACGTGGTAGAAATACATACACTATACTTACTTGCTAGAAATATATACACTATACTTACATTATAGAAATATATACACTATACTTACGTGCTAGAAATATATACACTATACTTATGCACTAGAAATATATACACTATACTTAAGCGCTAGAAATATATACACTGTACTTACGCGTGAGAAACATATACACTATACTTACGTGCAAGAAATATATACACTAAATATATACACTAAACTTACGCGCTAGAAATATATACACTTCACTGACGTGCTAGAAATATATACACTCTACGTACGTGCTAGAAATATATATACTATACTTACGTGCTAGAAATATATATACTATATTTACGTGTTAGAAATATATACACTATACTTACGTGCTAGAAATATACACACTATACTTAATTGCTAGAAATATATACACTCTACTTACTTGTTAGAAATATATACACTATACTTACGTGGTAGAAATACATACACTATACTTACTTGCTAGAAATATATACACTATACTTACATTATAGAAATATATACACTATACTTACGTGCTAGAAATATATACACTATACTTATGCACTAGAAATATATACACTATACTTAAGCGCTAGAAATATATACACTGTACTTACGCGCTAGAAATATATACACTATACTTACGCGCTAGAAATATATACACTATACTTATGCGCTAGAAATATATACACTATACTTACACATTAGAAATATATACACTATACTTACATGCTAGAAATATATACACTATATTTACGTGCTAGAAATATATACACTCTACCTATGTGCTAGAAATATATACACTATACTTATGTGGTAGAAATATATACACTATACTTACTTGCTAGAAATATATACACTATACTTACGTGCTAGAAATATATACACTGAACTTACGTGCTAGAAAGATATACACTATACTTACGTGCTAGAAATATATACACTATACTTACGTGCTACAAATATATACACTAAATATATACACTATACTTAGGCGCTATAAATATATACACTATACCTACATGCTAGAAATATATACAGTCAACGTACGTGCTAGAAATATATATACTATACTTACGTGCTAGAAATATATACACTATACTTACGTGCTAGAATTATACACACTATACTTACGTGCTAGAAATATTTACACCATACTTACATGCTAGAAATATACACACTATACTTAGGTGCTAGAAATATATACACTATACTTAGGTGCTAGAAATATATACACTATACTTACACTCTAGAAATATATACACTATACTCATGCGCTAGAAATATATACACTGTACTTACGTGCTAGAAATATATACACTGTACTTACACGCTAGAAATATATACACTTTACCTACGCGCTAGAAATATATACACTATACTTACGCGCTAGAAATATACACTATAATTACGCACTAGAAATATATACACTATACTTACGCGCTAGAAATATATACACTATATTTATGCGCTAGAAATATATACACTATACTTACGCCGTAGAAATATATACACTATATTTACGTGCTAAAAATATATACACAATACTTACATGCTAGAAATATATACACTATACTTACGTGCTAGAAATATATACACTATACTTACGCGCTAGAAATATATACACTATACTATACACTATACTTACGCGCTAGAAATATATACACTATACTATACACTATACTTACGCTCTAGAAATATATACACTATACTTACATGCTAGAAATATATACACTATACTTATATGCTAGAAATATATACACTATACTTACGCGCTAGAAATATATACACTATACTTACATGCTAGAAATATATACACTATACTTACCTGCTAGAAATATATACACTATACTTATGTGCTAGAAATACATACACTATACTTACATGCTAGAAATATATACACTTTACTTACATGCTAGAAATATATACACTATACTTACGCGCTAGAAATATATACACTATACTTACGCGCTAGAAATATATACACTATACTTACGTGCTAGAAATATATACACTATACTTATGCGCTAGAAATATATACAAAATACTTACGCACTAGAAATATATACACTATACTTACGGGCTAGAAATATATACACTATACTTACGTGCTAGAAATATATACACTATACTTATGCGCTAGAAATATATACAAAATACTTACGCACTAGAAATATATACACTATACTTATACTCTAGAAATATATACACTATACTTACGTGCTAGAAATATATACACTATACTTATGCGCTAGAAATATAACAAAATACTTACGCACTAGAAATATATACACTATACTTACACGCTAGAAATATATACACTATAATTACGTGCTAGAAATATATACACTATTATTACATGCTAGAAATATATAATATATACACTATACTTATGCTCTAGAAATATATACAAAATACTTACGCACTAGAAATATATACACTATACTTACGGGCTAGAAATATATACACTATACTTACGTGCTAGAAATATATACACTATACTTATGCGCTAGAAATATATACAAAATACTTACGCACTAGAAATATATACACTATACTTACACGCTAGAAATATATACACTATACTTACGTGCTAGAAATATATACACTATACTTATGCGCTAGAAATATAACAAAATACTTACGCACTAGAAATATATACACTATACTTACATGCTAGAAATATATACACTATACTTACGCGCTAGAAATATATACACTATACTTACATGCTAGAAATATATACACTATACTTACATGCTAGAAATATATACACTATACTTACGCGCTAGAAATATATACACTATACTTACGCGCTAGAAATATATACACTATACTTACGTGCTAGAAATATATACACTATACTTATGCGCTAGAAATATATACAAAATACTTACGCACTAGAAATATATACACTATACTTACGGGCTAGAAATATATACACTATACTTACGTGCTAGAAATATATACACTATACTTATGCGCTAGAAATATATACAAAATACTTACGCACTAGAAATATATACACTATACTTACACGCTAGAAATATATACACTATACTTACGTGCTAGAAATATATACACTATACTTATGCGCTAGAAATATAACAAAATACTTACGCACTAGAAATATATACACTATACTTACACGCTAGAAATATATACACTATAATTACGTGCTAGAAATATATACACTATTATTACATGCTAGAAATATATAATATATACACTATACTTACGCGCTAGAAATATATACACTATACTTACGCGCTAGAAATATATACACTATACTTACGCGCTAGAAATATATACTCTATACTTATGCGCTAGAAATATATACACTATACTTACTTGCTGGAAATATATACACTATACTTACGCGCTGTATATATATACACTATACTTACGTGCTGGAAATATATACACTATACTTACGTGCTAGAAATATATACACTATACTTACGCGCTAGAAATATATACACTATACTTAAGCACTGGAAATAGATACACTATACTTACGCGCTAGAATGTTACCCATGATGTCTAGTTGATCCTAGCAAACATTCACGTTGATGTGAAATCCGAGATGGCCGCCAAAGCTAAAAATAGATTCTTAAAAATTAAATGTGTAGTGACTACTTCTTGAAAACTATAAAGTGATATTGTTATGGGACTTTTTCTAAAATGATCGGCATGACATGATGTTGGTCATTATTGAACATTATTTTGATTTAACATGGATGCCAGCGGCTATCATTGTTAACATATAGTTATATAGTAAAAACTTGTAGCGACTAATCCTCTGAAACTTCATAGGAATGTTGCTCTTGATGTCTAGTTTATCCAGGAACTGTAGATAGGTTTATCCTAGCAAAATTTGTTGAAGAAAAACATTGTAGCTATCCTCTGGTGCAGTTGAAGTAATTTGTATTACATGTATTTATACGAGAAATATTTCTTAACATCTAAAATTGCTTGAATTCTTAAATTAATATGTGCCTTGAAAGACACCATTAGAGAAATATTTGAAGTACCTAGTAGTATGTGTTTGCCATGTGCCAAGGAAATATTCCATTTGTGGTATAAAATAGAAAATAACAAATAAAAATTTCAACCCCCGCCCCCTATTTTGAAATAAATTTGGATGATAAACTAGCAATTAATTTATTATGGCCTAATGAAGAAAGATAGTAGATTTTAGCTCTACTGATCAAAGATCAGCAGAGGTTATGCCGTGGTGCGGTGTCCGTCGTTAGTCCGTCTGTCTGTCCGTAAATATTTTTTTGCGGCGACAACTCCTCTGAAACTACAGGATGCATTTTCATGAAACTTTACAGGAATATTGCACATGATGTCTAGTTGATCCTAGCAAAAATACACGTCTGTGAAATCAAAGATGGCCACCAAAGCTAAAACTACATTTTTCAAATACAAGTTTGTAGCAACTACTTCTTGAAAACTATACGTGATATTGATATTGGACTTTTTCTAAAATGATCAGCATGACATCACGTTGGTCCTTGTTGGAAATTATTTTGATTCAACGTTAAACATGGCTGCCATCTTTGTTTATATAGAGTTATAAACTAAAAACGTGTAGCGACTACTCCTCTGAAACTACTTTACAGATTTTCATGAAACTTCACAGGAATGTTGCTCTTTAAAAAAGGTGTGAGAAGTTATAAAAAACAAGTTTGTAGAGAGTACTTCTTGAAAATTATATGTGATTTTGATACAGGACTTTTTCAGAAATGATCAGCATGACATGATATTGATCCTTGTCGAAAATTATTTTGATTCGACATTAAACGTGGCTGCCAGCAGCCATCTTTGTTTACATAGAGTTATATAATAAAAACTTGTAGCAACTACTCCTCTGAAACTACTTGACGGATTTTTATTAAACTTCACAGAAATGTTGCTCTTGATGTCTAGTTGGTCTTAGCAAAATTTCAGGTCGGTTGGAAATTCAAGGTGGCTGCCATGGCTAAAAATAGATTTAAAATAAATAAAATTTTAGTGACTACTTCTTGAAAACTATACGTGATATTGATATGGGACTTTTTTCTAAAATGATTGAGCATGACATGGTGTTGGTCCTTATTAAAAATTATTAAACATGGCTGCAAGCGGCCATCTTTCTTACATAGAGTTATATAGTAAAAGTGACTACTCCTCTGAAACTACTTGACATATTTTCATCAAACTGCACAGGAATACTGATCTAGTTATCAAAACCTATCAGTCACAGAGCTTTTAAGGTCATTGACGTATTGTTTATATAAGGAATCGCCACAGACAATGTAACATTTTTCGATATCCACTAAATCTGTACAGATAATAGGAAAATAGGTTGTGTTTTATATGAGAAATGCACTTTATAACCATAAGGGTGAGTGGAAAATAGCTTCTGTTTTGTATGAGAAATGCAATGTATAACCATAAGGATGAGTGGAAAATAGCTTCTGTTTTGTATGATAAATGCACTGTATAACCATATGGGTGAGTGGAAAATAGCTTCTGTTTTGTATGATAAATACACTGTATAACCATATGGGTGAGTGGAAAATAGCTTCTGTTTTGTATGATAAATGCACTGTATAACCATAAGGGTGAGTGGAAAATAGCTTCTGTTTTGTATGATAAATGCACTGTATAACCATCAGGGTGAGTGGAAAATAGCTTCTGTTTTGTATGAGAAATGCACTGTATAACCATAAATAGCTTCTGTTTTGTATGATAAATGCACTGTATAACCATAAATAGCTTCTGTTTTGTATGATAAATGTAATGTTTAACCATAAATAGCTTTTGTTTTGTATCATAAATGCACTGTATAACCATAAATAGCTTCTGTTTTGTATGATAAATGCCCTGTATAACCATAAATAGCTTCTGTTTTGTATGATAAATGCACTGTATAACCATAAATAACTTCTGTTTTGTATGATAAATGCACTGTATAACCATAAATAGCTTCTGTTTTGTATGATAAATGCCCTGTATAACCATAAATAGCTTCTGTTTTGTTGATAAATGCACTGTATAACCATAAATAGCTTCTGTTTTGTATGATAAATGCACTGTATAACCATAAATAGCTTCTGTATTGTTGATAAATGCACTGTATAACCATAAGGGTGAGTGGAAATAGCTTCTGTTTTGTATGATAAATGCACTGTATAACCATAAATAGCTTCTGTTTTGTATGATAAATGCACTGTATAACCATAAATAGTTTCTGTGTTGTATGATAAATGCACTGTATAACCATAATTAAGGGTGAGTGGAAATAGCTTCTGTTTTGTTGATAAATGCACTGTATAACCAAAAATAGCTTCTGTTTTGTATGATAAATGCACTGTATAACCATAAATAGCTTCTGTTTTGTTGATAAATGCACTGTATAACCATAAGGGTGAGTGGAAATAGCTTCTGTTTTGTTGATAAATGCACTGTATAACCAAAGATAGCTTCTGTTTAGTATGATAAATGCACTGTATAACCATAAATAGCTTCTGTTTTGTATGATAAATGCACTGTTTAACCATAAATAGCTTTTGTTTTGTATCATAAATGCACTGTATAACCATAAATAGCTTCTGTTTTGTATGATAAATGCACTGTTTAACCATAAATAGCTTTTGTTTTGTATCATAAATGAACTGTATAACCATAAATAGCTTCTGTTTTGTATGATAAATGCCCTGTATAACCATCAATAGCTTCTGTTTTGTATGATAAATGCACTGTATAACCATAAATAGCTTCTGTTTTGTATGATAAATGCACTGTATAACCATAAATAGCTTCTGTTTTGTATGATAAATGCCCTGTATAACCATAAATAGCTTCTGTTTTGTTGATAAATGCACTGTATAACCATAAATAGCTTCTGTATTGTATGATAAATGCACTGTATAACCATAAATAGCTTCTGTATTGTTGGTAAAGGCACTGTATAACCATAAGGGTGAGTGGAAATAGCTTCTGTTTTGTATGATAAATGCACTGTATAACCATAAATAGCTTCTGTTTTGTATGATAAATGCACTGTATAACCATAAATAGCTTCTGTTTTGTATGATAAATGTACTGTTTAACCATAAATAGCTTTTGTTTTGTATGATAAATGCCCTGTATAACCATAAATAGCTTCTGTTTTGTATGATAAATGCACTGTATAACCATAAATAACTTCTGTTTTGTATGATAAATGCACTGTATAACCATAAATAGCTTCTGTTTTGTATGATAAATGCCCTGTATAACCATAAATAGCTTCTGTTTTGTTGATAAATGCACTGTATAACCATAAATAGCTTCTGTTTTGTATAATAAATGCACTGTATAACCATAAATAGCTTCTGTATTGTTGATAAATGCACTGTATAACCATAAGGGTGAGTGTAAATAGCTTCTGTTTTGTATGATAAATGCACTGTATAACCATAAATAGCTTCTGTTTTGTATGATAAATGCACTGTATAACCATAAATAGTTTCTGTGTTGTATGATAAATGCACTGTATAACCATAAGGGTGAGTGGAAATAGCTTCTGTTTTGTATGATAAATGCACTGTATAACCATAAATAGCTTCTGTTTTGTATGATAAATGCACTGTATAACCATAAACAGCTTCTGTTTTGTATGATAAATGCACTGTATAACCATAAATAGCTTCTGTGTTGTATGATAAATGCACTGTATAACCATAAATAGCTTCTGTTTTGTTGATAAATGCACTGTATAACCATAAGGGTGAGTGGAAATAGCTTCTGTTTTGTTGATAAATGCACTGTATAACCAAAGATAGCTTCTGTTTTGTATGATAAATGCACTGTATAACCATAAATAGCTTCTGTTTTGTATGATAAATGCACTGTTTAACCATAAATAGCTTTTGTTTTGTATCATAAATGAACTGTATAACCATAAATAGCTTCTGTTTTGTATGATAAATGCCCTGTATAACCATCAATAGCTTCTGTTTTGTATGATAAATGCACTGTATAACCATAAATAGCTTCTGTTTTGTATGATAAATGCACTGTATAACCATAAATAGCTTCTGTTTTGTATGATAAATGCCCTGTATAACCATAAATAGCTTCTGTTTTGTTGATAAATGCACTGTATAACCATAAATAGCTTCTGTATTGTATGATAAATGCACTGTATAACCATAAATAGCTTCTGTATTGTTGGTAAAGGCACTGTATAACCATAAGGGTGAGTGGAAATAGCTTCTGTTTTGTTGATACATGCACTGTTTAACCAAAGATAGCTTCTGTTTTGTATGATAAATGCACTGTATAACCATAAATAGCTTCTGTTTTGTATGATAAAAGCACTGTATAAAGATAAATAGCTTCTATTTTGTATGATAAATGCACTGTATAACCATAAGGGTGAGTGGAAATAGCTTCTGTTTTATATGACAAATGCACTGTATAACCATAAATAGCTTCTGTTTTGTATGATAAATGCACTGAATAACTATAAGGGTGAGTGGAAATAGCTTCTGTTGTGTAAGATAAATGCACTGTATAACCATAAATAGCTTATGTTTTGTTGATAAATGCACTGTTTAACCATAAATAGCTCCTGTTTTGTTGATAAATGCACTGTATAACCATAAGGGTGAGTGGAAATAGCTTCTGCATTGTATGATAAATGCACTGTATAACCATAAATAGCTTCTGTTTTGTTGATAAATGCACTGTATAACCATAAATAGCTTCTGTATTGTATGATAAATGCACTGTATAACCATAAATAGCTTCTGTATTGTTGGTAAAGGCACTGTATAACCATAAGGGTGAGTGGAAATAGCTTCTGTTTTGTATGATAAATGCACTGTATAACCATAAATAGCTTCTGTTTTGTATGATAAATGCACTGTATAACCATAAATAGCTTCTGTTTTGTATGATAAATGTACTGTTTAACCATAAATAGCTTTTGTTTTGTATGATAAATGCCCTGTATAACCATAAATAGCTTCTGTTTTGTATGATAAATGCACTGTATAACCATAAATAACTTCTGTTTTGTATGATAAATGCACTGTATAACCATAAATAGCTTCTGTTTTGTATGATAAATGCCCTGTATAACCATAAATAGCTTCTGTTTTGTTGATAAATGCACTGTATAACCATAAATAGCTTCTGTTTTGTATAATAAATGCACTGTATAACCATAAATAGCTTCTGTATTGTTGATAAATGCACTGTATAACCATAAGGGTGAGTGTAAATAGCTTCTGTTTTGTATGATAAATGCACTGTATAACCATAAATAGCTTCTGTTTTGTATGATAAATGCACTGTATAACCATAAATAGTTTCTGTGTTGTATGATAAATGCACTGTATAACCATAAGGGTGAGTGGAAATAGCTTCTGTTTTGTATGATAAATGCACTGTATAACCATAAATAGCTTCTGTTTTGTATGATAAATGCACTGTATAACCATAAACAGCTTCTGTTTTGTATGATAAATGCACTGTATAACCATAAATAGCTTCTGTGTTGTATGATAAATGCACTGTATAACCATAAATAGCTTCTGTTTTGTTGATAAATGCACTGTATAACCATAAGGGTGAGTGGAAATAGCTTCTGTTTTGTTGATAAATGCACTGTATAACCAAAGATAGCTTCTGTTTTGTATGATAAATGCACTGTATAACCATAAATAGCTTCTGTTTTGTATGATAAATGCACTGTTTAACCATAAATAGCTTTTGTTTTGTATCATAAATGAACTGTATAACCATAAATAGCTTCTGTTTTGTATGATAAATGCCCTGTATAACCATCAATAGCTTCTGTTTTGTATGATAAATGCACTGTATAACCATAAATAGCTTCTGTTTTGTATGATAAATGCACTGTATAACCATAAATAGCTTCTGTTTTGTATGATAAATGCCCTGTATAACCATAAATAGCTTCTGTTTTGTTGATAAATGCACTGTATAACCATAAATAGCTTCTGTATTGTATGATAAATGCACTGTATAACCATAAATAGCTTCTGTATTGTTGGTAAAGGCACTGTATAACCATAAGGGTGAGTGGAAATAGCTTCTGTTTTGTTGATACATGCACTGTTTAACCAAAGATAGCTTCTGTTTTGTATGATAAATGCACTGTATAACCATAAATAGCTTCTGTTTTGTATGATAAAAGCACTGTATAAAGATAAATAGCTTCTATTTTGTATGATAAATGCACTGTATAACCATAAGGGTGAGTGGAAATAGCTTCTGTTTTATATGACAAATGCACTGTATAACCATAAATAGCTTCTGTTTTGTATGATAAATGCACTGAATAACTATAAGGGTGAGTGGAAATAGCTTCTGTTGTGTAAGATAAATGCACTGTATAACCATAAATAGCTTATGTTTTGTTGATAAATGCACTGTTTAACCATAAATAGCTCCTGTTTTGTTGATAAATGCACTGTATAACCATAAGGGTGAGTGGAAATAGCTTCTGCATTGTATGATAAATGCACTGTATAACCATAAATAGCTTCTGTTTTGTTGATAAATGCACTGTATAACCATCAGGGTGAGTGGAAATAGTTTCTGCCTTGTATGATAAATGCACTGTATAACCATAAATAGCTTCTGTTTTGTATGATAAATGCACTGTATAACCATAAATAGCTTCTGTTTTGTTGATAAATGCACTGTATAACCATAAGTGTGAGTGGGAAAAGCTTCTGTTTTGTATGATAAATACACTGTATAACCATAAATAGCTTCTGTTTTGTATGATAAATGCACTGTATAAACAAAAATTGCTTCTTTTTTGTATGATAATTGCACTGTATAACCATAAATAGCTTCTGTTCTGTTGATAAATGCACTGTATAACCATAAATAGCTTCTGTTTTGTATGATAATTGCACTGTATAACCATAAATAGCTTCTGTTTTGTTGATAAATGCACTGTATAACCATAAATAGCTTCTGTTTTGTTGATAAATGCACTGTATAACCATTAATAGCTTCTGTTTTGTTGATAAATGCACTGTATAACCATAAATAGCTTCTGTTTTGTTGATAAATGCACTGTATAACCATAAATAGCTTCTGTTTTGTTGATAAATGTACTGTATAACCATACATAGCTTCTGTTTTGTTGATAAATGCACTGTATAACCATAAATTACTTCTGTTTTGTATGATAAATGCCCTGTATAACCATAAATAGCATCTGTTTTGTATGATAAATGCAATGTATAACCATAAATTGCTTTTGTTTTGTTGGTAAATGCACTGTTTAACCATAAATTACTTCTGTTTTGTATGATAAATGCCCTGTATAACCATAAATAGTTACTGTTTTGTATGATAAATGCAATGTATAACCATAAATAGCTTCTGTTTTGTATGATAAATGCCCTGTATAACCATAAATAGCTTCTGTTTTGTTGATAAATGCCATTTATAACCATAAATAGCTTCTGTTTTGTATGATAAATGCAATGTAAAACCATATATAGCTTCTGTTTTGAATGATAAATGCAATGTATAACCATAAATAGCTTCTGTTTTGTATGATAAATGCCCTGTATAACCATAAATAGCTTCTGTTTTGTTGATAAATGCAATGTATAACCATAAATAGCTTCTGTTTTGTATGATAAATGCAATGTATAACCATGAATAGCTTCTGTTTTGTATGATAAATGCCCTGTATAACCATAAATAGCTTCTGTTTTGTATGATAAATGCAATGTATAACCATAAATAGCTTCTGTTTTGTTGATAAATGCACTGTATAACCATAAATAGCTTCTGTTTTGGATGATAAATGCCCTGTATAACCATAAATAGCTTCTGTTGTGTTGATAAATGCACTGTATAACCATAAATTACTTCTGTTTTGTATGATAAATGCCCTGTATAACCATAAATAGCTTCTGTTTTGTATGATAAATGCAACGTATAACCATAAATAGCTTCTGTTTTGTATGATAAATGCACTGTATAACCATAAATAGCTTCTGTTTTGTATGATAAATGCCCTGTATAACCATAAATAGCTTCTGTTTTGTTGATAAATGCAATGTATAACCATAAATAGCTTCTGTTTTGTATGATAAATGCAATGTATAACCATAAATAGCTTCTGTTTTGTTGATAAATGCACTGTATAACCATAAATAGCTTCTGTTTTGTATGATAAATGCCCTGTATAACCATAAATAGCTTCTGTTTTGTATGATAAATGCAATGTATAACCATAAATAGCTTCTGTTTTGTATGATAAATGCACTGTATAACCAAAAATAGCTTCTGTTTTGTATGATAAATGCCCTGTATAACCATAAATAGCTTCTGTTTTGTTGATAAATGCAATGTATAACCATAAATAGCTTCTGTTTTGTATGATAAATGCAATATATAACCATAAATAGCTTCTGTTTTGTTGATAAATGCACTGTATAACCATAAATAGCTTCTGTTTTGTATGATAAATGCAATGTATAACCATAAATAGCTTCAGTTTTGATGATAAATGCAATGTATAACCATAAATTACTTCTGTTTTGTATGATAAATGCCCTGTATAACCATCAATAGCTTCTGTTTTGTATGATAAATGCAATGTATAACCATAAATAGCTTCTGTTTTGTATGATAAATGCCCTGTATAACCATAAATAGCTTCTGTTTTGTATGATAAATGCAATGTATAACCATAAATTGCTTCTGTTTTGTTGACAAATGCACGGTATAACAATAAATAGCTTCTGTTTTGTATGATAAATGCCCTGTATAAGCATAAATAGCTTCTGTTTTGTTGATAAATGCACTGTATAACCATAAATTACTTCTGTTTTGTATGATAAATGCCCTGTATAAACATGAATAGCTTCTGTTTTGTATGATAAATGCAATGTATAACCATAAACAGCTTCTGTTTTGTATGATAAATATACTGTGTAACCATAAATAGCTTCTGTATTGTATGATAAATGCCCTGTATAACCATAAATAGTTTCTGTTTTGTATAATAAATGCAATGTATAACCATAAACAGCTTATGTTTTGTATGATAAATGCAATGTATAACCATAAATAGCTTCTGTTTTGTTGATAAATGCACTGTATAACCATAAATAGCTTCTGTTTTGTATGATAAATGCCCTGTATAACCATAAATAGCTTCTGTTTTGTATGATAAATGCAATGTATAACCATAAATAGCTTCTGTTTTGTTGATAAATGCAATGTATAACCATAAAATACTTCTGTTTTGTATGATAAATGCAATGTATAACAATAAATAGCTTCTGTTTTGTATGATAAATGCACTGTATAACCATAAATAGCTTCTGTTTTGTATGATAAATGCAATGTATAACCATAAATAGCTTCTGTTTTGTATGATAAATGCAATGTATAACCATAAATAGCTTCAGTTTTGTTGATAAATGCACTGTATAACCATCAATAGCTTCTGTTTTGTATGATAACTGCCCTGTATAACCATAAATAGCTTCTGTTTTGTATGATAAATGCAATGTATAACCATAAATAGCTTCTGTTTTGTTGATAATTGCAATGTATAACCATAAATTGCTTCTGTTTTGTATGATAAATTCAATGTATAACCATAAATAGCTTCTGTTTTGTATGATAAATGCAATGTATAACCATAAATAGCTTCTGTTTTGTATGATAAATGCAATGTATAACCATAAATAGCTTCTGTTTTGTTGATAAATGCACTGTATAACCATAAATAGCTTCTGTTTTGTTTGATAAATGCCCTGTATAACCATAAATAGCTTCTGTTTTGTATGATAAATGCCCTGTATAACCATAAATAGCTTCTGTTTTGTATGATAAATGCACTGTATTACCATAAATAGCTTCTGTTTTGTTGATAAATGCGATATATAACCATAAATAGCTTCTGTTTTGTTGATAAATGCAATGTATAACCATAAATAACTTCTGTTTTGTATGATAAATGCACTGTATAACCATAAATAGCTTCTGTTTTGTTGATAAATGCAATGTATAACCATAAATAGCTTCTGTTTTGTATGATAAATGCAATGTTTTGTATGATAAATGCACTGTATAACCATAAATAGCTTCTGTTTTGTATGATAAATGCCCTGTATAACCATAAATAGCTTCTGTTTTGTATGATAAATTCAATGTATAACCGTAAATAGCTTCTGTTTTGTTGATAAATGCACTGTATAACCATCAATAGCTTCTGTTTTGTTGATAAATGCACTGTATAACCATAAATAGCTTCTGTTTTGTATGATAAATGCACTGTATAACCATAAATAGCTTCTGTTTTATTGATAAATGCACAGTATAACCATAAATAGCTTCTGTTTTGTATGATAAATGCCCTGTATAACCATAAATAGCTTCTATTTTGTTGATAAATGCAATGTATATCCATAAATAGCTTCTGTTTTGTATGATAAATGCCCTGAATAACCATAAATAGCTTCTGTTTTGTTGATAAATGACCTGTATAACCATAAATAGCTTCTGTTTTGTTGATAAATGCACTGTATAACCATAAATAGCTTCTGTTTTGTATGATAAATGCACTGTATAACCATAAATAGCTTCTGTTTTATTGATAAATGCACAGTATAACCATAAATAGCTTCTGTTTTGTATGATAAATGCCCTGTATAACCATAAATAGCTTCTGTTTTGTTGATAAATGCAATGTATATCCATAAATAGCTTCTGTTTTGTTGATAAATGCAATGTATAACCATAAATAGCTTCTGTTTTGTATGATAAATGCACTGTATAACCATAAATAGCTTCTGTTTTGTATGATAAATGCAATGTATAACCATAAATAGCTTCTGTTTTGTTGATAAATGCACTGTATAACCATAAATAGCTTCTGTTGTGTATGATAAATGCCCTGTATAACCATAAATAGCTTCTGTTTTGTATGATAAATGCACTGTATAACCATATATAGCTTTTGTTTTGTATAATAAATGCACTGTATAACCATAAATAGCTTCTGTTTTGTATGATAAATGCACTCTATAACCATAAATAGCTTCTGCTTTGTATGATAAATGCACTGTATAACCATAAATAGCTTCTGTTTTGTATGATAAATGCAATGTATAACCATAAATAGCTTCTGTTTTGTATGATAAATGCAATGTATAACCATAAATAGCTTCTGATTTGTTAATAAATGCACTGTATAACCATAAATAGCTTCTGTTTTGTATGATAAATGCCCTGTATAACCATAAATAGCTTCTGTTTTGTATGATAAATGCACTGTATAACCATAAATAGTTTCTGTTTTGTATGATAAATGCACTGCATAACCATAAATAGCTTCTGTTTTGTATGATAAATGCAATGTATAACCATCAATAGCTTCTGTTTTGTATGATTAATGCAATGTATAACCATATATAGCTTCTGTTTTGTTGATAAATGCACTGTATAACCATAAATAGCTTCTGTTTTGTATGATAAATGCCCTGTATAACCATAAATAGCTTCTGTTTTGTATGATAAATGCCCTGTATAACCATAAATAGCTTCTGTTTTGTATGATAAATGCAATGTATAACCATAAATAGCTTCTGTTTTGTATGATAAATGCCCTGTATAACCATAAATAGCTTGTGTTTTGTATGATAAATGGAATGTATAACCATAAATAGCTGCTGTTTTGTTGATAAATGCACTGTATAACCATAAATAGCTTCTGTTTTGTATGATAAATGCAATGTATAACCATAAATAGCTTCTGTGTTGTATGATAAATGCCCTGTATAACCATAAATAGTTTCTGTTTTGTTGATAAATGCAATGTATAACCATAAATAGCTTCTGTTTTGTTGATAAATGCACTGTATAACCATAAATTACTTCTGTTTTGTATGATAAATGCCCTGTATAACCATAAATAGTTTCTGTTTTGTATGATAAATGCAATGTATAACCATAAATAGCTTCTGTTTTGTATGATAAAAGCCCTGTATAACCATAAATAGCTTCTGTTTTGTTGATAAATGCAATGTATAACCATAAATAGCTTCTGTTTTGTATGATAAATGCAATGTATAACCATAAATAGTTTCTGTTTTGTATGATAAATGCAATGTATAACCATAAATAGCTTCTGTTTTGTATGATAAATGCAATGTATAACCATAAATAGCTTCTGTTTTGTATGATAAATAAACTGTATAACCATAAATAGCTTCTGTTTTGTATGATAAATGCCCTGTATAACCATAAATAGCTTCTGTTTTGTATGATAAATGCAATGTATAACCATAAATTACTTCTGTTTTGTATGATACATGCCCTGTATAACCATAAATAGCTTCTGTTTTGTATTTTAAATGCAATGGGATAACCATAAATAGCTTCTGTTTAGTATGATAAATGCAATGTATAACCATAAATAGCTTCTGTTTTGTTGATAAATGCACTGTATAACCATAAATAGCTTCTGTTTTGTATGATAAATGCACTGTATAACCATAAACAGCTTCTGTTTTGTATGATAAATGCAATGTATAACTATAAATAGCTTCTGTTTTGTATGATAAATGCACTGTATAACCATAAATAGCTTCTGTTTTGTATGATAAATGCCCTGTATAACCATAAATAGCTTCTGTTTTGTTGATAAATGCAATGTATAACCATAAATAGCTTCTGTTTTGTATGATAAATGCAATGTATAACCATAAATAGCTTCTGTTTTGTTGATAAATGCACTGTATAACCATAAATAGCTTCTGTTTTGTATTATAAATGCAATGTATAACCATCAATTACTTCTGTTTTGAATGATAAATGCCCTGTATAACCATAAATAGCTTCTGTTTTGTATGATAAATGCCCTGTATAACCATAAATAGCTTCTGTTTTGTATGATAAATGCCCTGTATAACCATAAATAGCTTCTGTTTTGTATGATAAATGCAATGTATAACCATAAATAGCTTCTGTTTTGTATGATAAATGCCCTGTATAACCATAAATAGCTTCTGTTGTGTATGATAAATGCAATGTATAACCATAAATTGCTTCTGTTTTGTTGACAAATGCACGGTATAACAATAAATAGCTACTGTTTTGTATGATAAATGCCCTGTATAACCATAAATAGCTTCTGTTTTGTTGATAAATGCACTGTATAACCATAAATTACTTCTGTTTTGTATGATAAATGCCCTGTATAACCATGAATAGCTTCTGTTTTGTATGATAAATGCAATGTATAACCATAAACAGCTTCTGTTTTGTATGATAAATGCACTGTATAACCATAAATAGCTTCTGTTTTGTATGATAAATGCCCTGTATAACCATAAATAGCTTCTGTTTTGTATGATAATTGCACTGTATAACCATAAATAGCTTCTGTTTTGTATGATAAATGCAATGTATAACCATAAATAGCTTCTGTTTTGTATGATAAATGCCCTGTATAACCATAATAGCTTCTGTTGTGTATGATAAATGCAATGTATAACCTTAAATTGCTTCTGTTTTGTTGACAAATGCACGGTATAACAATAAATAGCTACTGTTTTGTATGATAAATGCCCTGTATAACCTAAATAGCTTCAGTTTTGTTGATAAATGCACTGTATAACCATCAATAGCTTCTGTTTTGTATGATAAATGCCCTGTATAACCATAAATAGCTTCTATTTTGTATGATAAATGCAATGTATAACCATAAATTGCTTCTGTTTTGTTGATTAATTGCAATGTATAACCATAATTACTTCTGTTTTGTATGATAAACGCAATGTATAACCATAAATAGCTTCTGTTTTGTATTATAAATGCAATGTATAACCATAAATAGCTTCTGTTTTGTTGATAAATGCACTGTATAACCATAAATAGCTTCTGTTTTGTTTGATAAATGCCCTGTATAACCATAAATAGCTTCTGTTTTGTATGATAAATGCCCTGTATAAACCATAAATAGCTTCTGTTTTGTATGATAAATGCACTGTATAACCATAAATTGCTTCTGTTTTGGTTGATAAATGCGATATATAACCATAAATAGCTTCTGTTTTGTTGATAAATGCAATGTATAACCATAAATAACTTCTGTTTTGTATGATAAATGCACTGTATAACCATAAATAGCTTCTGTTTTGTTGATAAATGCAATGTATAACCATAAATAGCTTCTGTTTTGTATGATAAATGCAATGATTTGTATGATAAATGCACTGTATAACCATAAATAGCTTCTGTTTTGTATGATAAATGCAATGTATAACCGTAAATAGCTTCTGTTTTGTTGATAAATGCACTGTATAACCATAAATAGCTTCTGTTTTGTATGATAAATGCACTGTATAACCATAAATAGCTTCTGTTTTGTATGATAAATGCACTGTATAACCATAAATAGCTTCTGTTTTATTGATAAATGCACAGTATAACCATAAATAGCTTCTGTTTTGTATGATAAATGCCCTGTATAACCATAAATAGCTTCTGTTTTGTTGATAAATGCAATGTATATCCATAAATAGCTTCTGTTTTGTATGATAAATGCCCTGAATAACCATAAATAGCTTCTGTTTTGTTGATAAATGCCCTGTATAACCATAAATAGCTTCTGTTTTGTTGATAAATGCACTGTATAACCATAAATAGCTACTGTTTTGTATGATAAATGCCCTGTATAACCATAAATAGCTTCTGTTTTGTTGATAAATGCAATGTATAACCATAAATAGCTTCTGTTTTGTATGATAAATGCACTGTATAACCATAAATAGCTTCTGTTTTGTATGATAAATGCAATGTATAACCATAAATAGCTTCTGTTTTGTTGATAAATGCACTGTATAACCATAAATAGCTTCTGTTTTGTATGATAAATGCCCTGTATAACCATAAATAGCTTCTGTTTTGTATGATAAATGCACTGTATAACCATATATAGCTTCTGTTTTGTATAATAAATGCACTGTATAACCATAAATAGCTTCTGTTTTGTATGATAAATGCACTGTATAACCATAAATAGCTTCTATTTTGTATGATAAATGCCCTGTATAACCATAAATAGCTTCTGTTTTGTATGATAAATGCAATGTATAACCATAAATAGCTTCTGTTTTGTATGATAAATGCAATGTATAACCATAAATAGCTTCTGATTTGTTGATAAATGCACTGTATAACCATAAATAGCTTCTGTTTTTTATGATAAATGCCCTGTATAACCATAAATAGCTTCTGTTTTGTATGATAAATGCCCTGTATAACCATAAATAGCTTCTGTTTTGTATGATAAATGCACTGTATAACCATAAATAGTTTCTGTTTTGTATGATAAATGCACTGTATAACCATCAATAGCTTCTGTTTTGTATGATAAATGCAATGTATAACCATAAATAGCTTCTGTTTTGTATGATAAATGCAATGTATAACAATATATAGCTTCTGTTTTGTTGATAAATGCACTGTATAACCATAAATAGCTTCTGTTTTGTATGATAAATGCCCTGTATAACCATAAATAGCTTCTGTTTTGTATGATAAATGCCCTGTATAACCATAAATAGCTTCTGTTTTGTATGATAAATGCAATGTATAACCATAAATAGCTTCTGTTTTGTATGATAAATGCCCTGTATAACCATAAATAGCTTATGTTTTGTTGATAAATGCACTGTATAACCATAAATAGCTTCTGTTTTGTATGATAAATGCAATGTATAACCATAAATAGCTTCTGTTTTGTATGATAAATGCCCTGTATAACCATAAATAGCTTCTGTTTTGTTGATAAATGCAATGTATAACCATAAATAGCTTCTGTTTTGTATGATAAATGCAATGTATAACCATAAATAGCTTCTGTTTTGTTGATAAATGCACTGTATAACCATAAATTACTTCTGTTTTGTATGATAAATGCCCTGTATAACCATAAATAGTTTCTGTTTTGTATGATAAATGCAATGTATAACCATAAATAGCTTCTGTTTTGTATGATAAATGCCCTGTATAACCATAAATAGCTTCTGTTTTGTTGATAAATGCAATGTATAACCATAAATAGCTTCTGTTTTGTATGATAAATGCAATGTATAACCATAAATAGCTTCTGTTTTGTATGATAAATGAACTGTATAACCATAAATAGCTTCTGTTTTGTATGATAAATGCCCTGTATAACCATAAATAGCTTCTGTTTTGTATGATAAATGCAATGTATAACCATAAATAGCTTCTGTTTTGTATGATAAATGCACTGTATAACCATAAATAGCTTCTGTTTTGTATGATAAATGCCCTGTATAACCATAAATAGCTTCTGTTTTGTATGATAAATGCAATGTATAACCATAAATAGCTTCTGTTTTGTTGATAAATGCACTGTATAACCATAAATAGCTTCTGTTTTGTATGATAAATGCCCTTTATAACCATAAATAGCTTCTGTTTTGTTAATAAATGCACTGTATAACCATAAATTACTTCTGTTTTGTATGATAAATGCCCTGTATAACCATAAATAGCTTCTGTTTTGTATTTTAAATGCAATGGGATAACCATAAATAGCTTCTGTTTTGTATGATAAATGCATTGTATAACCATAAATAGCTTCTGTTTTGTTGATAAATGCACTGTATAACCATAAATAGCTTCTGTTTTGTATGATAAATGCCCTGTATAACCATAAATAGCTTCTGTTTTGTATGATAAATGCACTGTTTAACCATAAATAGCTTCTGTTTTGTTGATAAATGCGATATATAACCATAAATAGCTTCTGTTTTGTTGATAAATGCAATGTATAACCATAAATAACTTCTGTTTTGTATGATAAATGCACTGTATAACCATAAATAGCTTCTGTTTTGTTGATAAATGCAATGTATAACCATAAATAGCTTCTGTTTTGTATGATAAATGCAATGTTTTGTATGATAAATGCACTGTATAACCATAAATAGCTTCTGTTTTGTATGATAAATGCCCTGTATAACCATAAATAGCTTCTGTTTTGTATGATAAATTCAATGTATAACCGTAAATAGCTTCTGTTTTGTTGATAAATGCACTGTATAACCATCAATAGCTTCTGTTTTGTTGATAAATGCACTGTATAACCATAAATAGCTTCTGTTTTGTATGATAAATGCACTGTATAACCATAAATAGCTTCTGTTTTATTGATAAATGCACTGTATAACCATAAATAGCTACTGTTTTGTATGATAAATGCCCTGTATAACCATAAATAGCTTCTGTTTTGTTGATAAATGCAATGTATAACCATAAATAGCTTCTGTTTTGTATGATAATTGCACTGTATAACCATAAATAGCTTCTGTTTTGTATGATAAATGCAATGTATAACCATAAATAGCTTCTGTTTTGTTGATAAATGCACTGTATAACCATAAATAGCTTCTGTTTTGTATGATAAATGCCCTGTATAACCATAAATAGCTTCTGTTTTGTATGATAAATGCACTGTATAACCATATATAGCTTCTGTTTTGTATAATAAATGCACTGTATAACCATAAATAGCTTCTGTTTTGTATGATAAATGCACTGTATAACCATAAATAGCTTCTATTTTGTATGATAAATGCCCTGTATAACCATAAATAGCTTCTGTTTTGTATGATAAATGCAATGTATAACCATAAATAGCTTCTGTTTTGTATGATAAATGCAATGTATAACCATAAATAGCTTCTGATTTGTTGATAAATGCACTGTATAACCATAAATAGCTTCTGTTTTTTATGATAAATGCCCAGTATAACCATAAATAGCTTCTGTTTTGTATGATAAATGCTCTGTATAACCATAAATAGCTTCTGTTTTGTATGATAAATGCACTGTATAACCATAAATAGTTTCTGTTTTGTATGATAAATGCACTGTATAACCATCAATAGCTTCTGTTTTGTATGATAAATGCAATGTATAACCATAAATAGCTTCTGTTTTGTATGATAAATGCAATGTATAACAATATATAGCTTCTGTTTTGTTGATAAATGCACTGTATAACCATAAATAGCTTCTGTTTTGTATGATAAATGCCCTGTATAACCATAAATAGCTTCTGTTTTGTATGATAAATGCCCTGTATAACCATAAATAGCTTCTGTTTTGTATGATAAATGCAATGTATAACCATAAATAGCTTCTGTTTTGTATGATAAATGCCCTGTATAACCATAAATAGCTTATGTTTTGTATGATAAATGCAATGTATAACCATAAATAGCTTCTGTTTTGTTGATAAATGCACTGTATAACCATAAATAGCTTCTGTTTTGTATGATAAATGCAATGTATAACCATAAATAGCTTCTGTTTTGTATGATAAATGCCCTGTATAACCATAAATAGCTTCTGTTTTGTTGATAAATGCAATGTATAACCATAAATAGCTTCTGTTTTGTATGATAAATGCAATGTATAACCATAAATAGCTTCTGTTTTGTTGATAAATGCACTGTATAACCATAAATTACTTCTGTTTTGTATGATAAATGCCCTGTATAACCATAAATAGTTTCTGTTTTGTATGATAAATGCAATGTATAACCATAAATAGCTTCTGTTTTGTATGATAAATGCCCTGTATAACCATAAATAGCTTCTGTTTTGTTGATAAATGCAATGTATAACCATAAATAGCTTCTGTTTTGTATGATAAATGCAATGTATAGCCATAAATAGCTTCTGTTTTGTATGATAAATGAACTGTATAACCATAAATAGCTTCTGTTTTGTATGATAAATGCCCTGTATAACCATAAATAGCTTCTGTTTTGTATGATAAATGCACTGTATAACCATAAATAGCTTCTGTTGTGTTGATAAATGCGATATATAACCATAAATAGTTTCTGTTTTGTTGATAAATGCAATGTATAACCATAAATAACTTCTGTTTTGTATGATAAATGCACTGTATAACCATAAATAGCTTCTGTTTTGTTGATAAATGCAATGTATAACCATCAATAGCTTCTGTTTTGTATGATAAATGCAATGTTTTGTATGATAAATGCACTGTATAACCATAAATAGCTTCTGTTTTGTATGATAAATGCCCTGTATAACCATAAATAGCTTCTGTTTTGTATGATAAATGCAATGTATAACCGTAAATAGCTTCTATTTTGTTGATAAATGCACTGTATAACCATCAATAGCTTCTGTTTTGTTGATAAATACACTGTATAACCATAAATAGCTTCTGTTTTGTATGATAAATGCACTGTATAACCATAAATAGCTTCTGTTTTATTGATAAATGCACAGTATAACCATAAATAGCTTCTGTTTTGTATGATAAATGCCCTGTATAACCATAAATAGCTTCTGTTTTTTTGATAAATGCAATGTATATCCATAAATAGCTTCTGTTTTGTATGATAAATGCCCTGAATAACCATAAATAGCTTCTGTTTTGTTGATAAATGCCCTGTATAACCATAAATAGCTTCTGTTTTGTTGATAAATGCACTGTATAACCATAAATAGCTTCTGTTTTGTATGATAAATGCCCTGTATAACCATAAATAGCTTCTGTTTTGTTGATAAATGCAATGTATAACCATAAATAGCTTCTGTTTTGTATGATAAATGCACTGTATAACCATAAATAGCTTCTGTTTTGTATGATAAATGCAATGTATAACCATAAATAGCTTCTGTTTTGTTGATAAATGCACTGTATAACCATAAATAGCTTCTGTTTTGTATGATAAATGCCCTTCATAACCATAAATAGCTTCTGTTTTGTATGATAAATGCACTGTATAACCATATATAGCTTCTGTTTTGTATAATAAATGCACTGTATAACCATAAATAGCTTCTGTTTTGTATGATAAATGCACTGTATAACCATAAATAGCTTCTATTTTGTATGATAAATGCACTGTATAACCATAAATAGCTTCTGTTTTGTATGATAAATGCAGTGTATTACCATAAATAGCTTTTGATTTGTTGATAAATGCACTGTATAACCATAAATAGCTTCTGTTTTTTATGATAAATGCCCTGTATAACCATAAATAGCTTCTGTTTTGTATGATAAATGCCCTGTATAACCATAAATAGCTTCTGTTTTGTATGATAAATGCACTGTATAATTATAAATAGCTTCTGTTTTGTTTGATAAATGCAATGTATAACCATAAATAGCTTCAGTTTTGTTGATAAATGCACTGTATAACCATCAATAGCTTCTGTTTTGTATGATAAATGCCCTGTATAACCATAAATAGCTTTTGTTTTGTATGATAAATGCAATGTATAACCATAAATAGCTTCTGTTTTGTTGATAATTGCAATGTATAACCATAAATTACTTCTGTTTTGTATGATAAATGCAATGTATAACCATAAATAGCTTCTGTTTTGTTGATAATTGCAATGTATAACAATAAATTACTTCTGTTTTGTATGATAAATGCAATGTATAACCATAAATAGCTTCTGTTTTGTATGATAAATGCAATGTATAACCATAAATAGCTTCTGTTTTGTTGATAATTGCAATGTATAACCATAAATAGCTTCTGTTTTGTTTGATAAATGCCCTGTATAACCATAAATAGCTTCTGTTTTGTATGATAAATGCCCTGTATAACCATAAATAGCTTCTGTTTTGTATGATAAATGCACTGTATAACCATAAATAGCTTCTGTTTTGTTGATAACTGCGATATATAACCATAAATAGCTTCTGTTTTGTTGATAAATGCAATGTATAACCATAAATAACTTCTGTTTTGTATGATAAATGCACTGTATAACCATAAATAGCTTCTGTTTTGTTGATAAATGCAATGTATAACCATCAATAGCTTCTGTTTTGTATGATAAATGCAATGTTTTGTATGATAAATGCACTGTATAACCATAAATAGCTTCTGTTTTGTATGATAAATGCCCTGTATAACCATAAATAGCTTCTGTTTTGTATGATAAATGCAATGTATAACCATAAATAGCTTCTGTTTTGTTGATAAATGCACTGTATAACCATAAATAGCTTCTGTTTTGTATGATAAATGCCCTTTATAACCATAAATAGCTTCTGTTTTGTTAATAAATGCACTGTATAACCATAAATTACTTCTGTTTTGTATGATAAATGCCCTGTATAACCATAAATAGCTTCTGTTTTGTATTTTAAATGCAATGGGATAACCATAAATAGCTTCTGTTTTGTATGATAAATGCATTGTATAACCATAAATAGCTTCTGTTTTGTTGATAAATGCACTGTATAACCATAAATAGCTTCTGTTTTGTTTGATAAATGCCCTGTATAACCATAAATAGCTTCTGTTTTGTATGATAAATGCCCTGTATAACCATAAATAGCTTCTGTTTTGTATGATAAATGCACTGTATAACCATAAATAGCTTCTGTTTTGTTGATAAATGCGATATATAACCATAAATAGCTTCTGTTTTGTTGATAAATGCAATGTATAACCATAAATAACTTCTGTTTTGTATGATAAATGCACTGTATAACCATAAATAGCTTCTGTTTTGTTGATAAATGCAATGTATAACCATAAATAGCTTCTGTTTTGTATGATAAATGCAATGTTTTGTATGATAAATGCACTGTATAACCATAAATAGCTTCTGTTTTGTATGATAAATGCCCTGTATAACCATAAATAGCTTCTGTTTTGTATGATAAATTCAATGTATAACCGTAAATAGCTTCTGTTTTGTTGATAAATGCACTGTATAACCATCAATAGCTTCTGTTTTGTTGATAAATGCACTGTATAACCATAAATAGCTTCTGTTTTGTATGATAAATGCACTGTATAACCATAAATAGCTTCTGTTTTATTGATAAATGCACAGTATAACCATAAATAGCTTCTGTTTTGTATGATAAATGCCCTGTATAACCATAAATAGCTTCTGTTTTGTTGATAAATGCAATGTATATCCATAAATAGCTTCTGTTTTGTATGATAAATGCCCTGAATAACCATAAATAGCTTCTGTTTTGTTGATAAATGCCCTGTTTAACCATAAATAGCTTCTGTTTTGTTGATAAATGCACTGTATAACCATAAATGGCTTCTGTTTTGTATGATAAATGCCCTGTATAACCATAAATAGCTTCCGTTTTGTTGATAAATGCAATGTATAACCATAAATAGCTTCTGTTTTGTATGATAAATGCACTGTATAACCATAAATAGCTTCTGTTTTGTATGATAAATGCACTGTATAACCATAAATAGCTTCTGTTTTGTATGATAAATGCACTGTATAACCATAAATAGCTTCTGTTTTGTATGATAAATGCAATGTATAACCATAAATAGCTTCTGTTTTGTATGATAAATGCAATGTATAACCATAAATAGCTTCTGATTTGTTGATAAATGCACTGTATAACCATAAATAGCTTCTGTTTTGTATGATAAATGCACTGTATAACCATAAACAGCTTCTGTTTTGTATGATAAATGCAATGTATAACTATAAATAGCTTCTGTTTTGTATGATAAATGCACTGTATAACCATAAATAGCTTCTGTTTTGTATGATAAATGCCCTGTATAACCATAAATAGCTTCTGTTTTGTTAATAAATGCACTGTATAACCATAAATTACTTCTGTTTTGTATGATAAATGCCCTGTATAACCATAAATAGCTTCTGTTTTGTATTTTAAATGCAATGGGATAACCATAAATAGCTTCTGTTTTGTATGATAAATGCATTGTATAACCATAAATAGCTTCTGTTTTGTTGATAAATGCACTGTATAACCATAAATAGCTTCTGTTTTGTTTGATAAATGCCCTGTATAACCATAAATAGCTTCTGTTTTGTATGATAAATGCCCTGTATAACCATAAATAGCTTCTGTTTTGTATGATAAATGCACTGTATAACCATAAATAGCTTCTGTTTTGTTGATAAATGCGATATATAACCATAAATAGCTTCTGTTTTGTTGATAAATGCAATGTATAACCATAAATAACTTCTGTTTTGTATGATAAATGCACTGTATAACCATAAATAGCTTCTGTTTTGTTGATAAATGCAATGTATAACCATAAATAGCTTCTGTTTTGTATGATAAATGCAATGTTTTGTATGATAAATGCACTGTATAACCATAAATAGCTTCTGTTTTGTATGATAAATGCCCTGTATAACCATAAATAGCTTCTGTTTTGTATGATAAATTCAATGTATAACCGTAAATAGCTTCTGTTTTGTTGATAAATGCACTGTATAACCATCAATAGCTTCTGTTTTGTTGATAAATGCACTGTATAACCATAAATAGCTTCTGTTTTGTATGATAAATGCACTGTATAACCATAAATAGCTTCTGTTTTATTGATAAATGCACAGTATAACCATAAATAGCTTCTGTTTTGTATGATAAATGCCCTGTATAACCATAAATAGCTTCTGTTTTGTTGATAAATGCAATGTATATCCATAAATAGCTTCTGTTTTGTATGATAAATGCCCTGAATAACCATAAATAGCTTCTGTTTTGTTGATAAATGCCCTGTTTAACCATAAATAGCTTCTGTTTTGTTGATAAATGCACTGTATAACCATAAATGGCTTCTGTTTTGTATGATAAATGCCCTGTATAACCATAAATAGCTTCTGTTTTGTTGATAAATGCAATGTATAACCATAAATAGCTTCTGTTTTGTTGATAATTGCAATGTATAACCATAAATAGCTTCTGTTTTGTTTGATAAATGCCCTGTATAACCATAAATAGCTTCTGTTTTGTATGATAAATGCCCTGTATAACCATAAATAGCTTCTGTTTTGTATGATAAATGCACTGTATAACCATAAATAGCTTCTGTTTTGTTGATAACTGCGATATATAACCATAAATAGCTTCTGTTTTGTTGATAAATGCAATGTATAACCATAAATAACTTCTGTTTTGTATGATAAATGCACTGTATAACCATAAATAGCTTCTGTTTTGTTGATAAATGCAATGTATAACCATCAATAGCTTCTGTTTTGTATGATAAATGCAATGTTTTGTATGATAAATGCACTGTATAACCATAAATAGCTTCTGTTTTGTATGATAAATGCCCTGTATAACCATAAATAGCTTCTGTTTTGTATGATAAATGCAATGTATAACCATAAATAGCTTCTGTTTTGTTGATAAATGCACTGTATAACCATAAATAGCTTCTGTTTTGTATGATAAATGCCCTTTATAACCATAAATAGCTTCTGTTTTGTTAATAAATGCACTGTATAACCATAAATTACTTCTGTTTTGTATGATAAATGCCCTGTATAACCATAAATAGCTTCTGTTTTGTATTTTAAATGCAATGGGATAACCATAAATAGCTTCTGTTTTGTATGATAAATGCATTGTATAACCATAAATAGCTTCTGTTTTGTTGATAAATGCACTGTATAACCATAAATAGCTTCTGTTTTGTTTGATAAATGCCCTGTATAACCATAAATAGCTTCTGTTTTGTATGATAAATGCCCTGTATAACCATAAATAGCTTCTGTTTTGTATGATAAATGCACTGTATAACCATAAATAGCTTCTGTTTTGTTGATAAATGCGATATATAACCATAAATAGCTTCTGTTTTGTTGATAAATGCAATGTATAACCATAAATAACTTCTGTTTTGTATGATAAATGCACTGTATAACCATAAATAGCTTCTGTTTTGTTGATAAATGCAATGTATAACCATAAATAGCTTCTGTTTTGTATGATAAATGCAATGTTTTGTATGATAAATGCACTGTATAACCATAAATAGCTTCTGTTTTGTATGATAAATGCCCTGTATAACCATAAATAGCTTCTGTTTTGTATGATAAATTCAATGTATAACCGTAAATAGCTTCTGTTTTGTTGATAAATGCACTGTATAACCATCAATAGCTTCTGTTTTGTTGATAAATGCACTGTATAACCATAAATAGCTTCTGTTTTGTATGATAAATGCACTGTATAACCATAAATAGCTTCTGTTTTATTGATAAATGCACAGTATAACCATAAATAGCTTCTGTTTTGTATGATAAATGCCCTGTATAACCATAAATAGCTTCTGTTTTGTTGATAAATGCAATGTATATCCATAAATAGCTTCTGTTTTGTATGATAAATGCCCTGAATAACCATAAATAGCTTCTGTTTTGTTGATAAATGCCCTGTTTAACCATAAATAGCTTCTGTTTTGTTGATAAATGCACTGTATAACCATAAATGGCTTCTGTTTTGTATGATAAATGCCCTGTATAACCATAAATAGCTTCTGTTTTGTTGATAAATGCAATGTATAACCATAAATAGCTTCTGTTTTGTATGATAAATGCACTGTATAACCATAAATAGCTTCTGTTTTGTATGATAAATGCACTGTATAACCATAAATAGCTTCTGTTTTGTATGATAAATGCACTGTATAACCATAAATAGCTTCTGTTTTGTATGATAAATGCAATGTATAACCATAAATAGCTTCTGTTTTGTATGATAAATGCAATGTATAACCATAAATAGCTTCTGATTTGTTGATAAATGCACTGTATAACCATAAATAGCTTCTGTTTTTTATGATAAATGCCCTGTATAACCATAAATAGCTTCTGTTTTGTATGATAAATGCCCTGTATAACCATAAATAGCTTCTGTTTTGTATGATAAATGCACTGTATAACAATAAATAGTTTCTGTTTTGTATGATAAATGCACTGTATAACCATAAATAGCTTCTGTTTTGTATGATAAATGCAATGTATAACCATAAATAGCTTCTGTTTTGTATGATAAATGCAATGTATAACTATATATAGCTTCTGTTTTGTTGATAAATGCACTGTATAACCATAAATAGCTTCTGTTTTGTATGATAAATGCCTTGTATAACCATAAATAGCTTCTGTTTTGTATGATAAATGCCCTGTATAACCATAAATAGCATCTGTTTTGTATGATAAATGCAATGTATAACCATAAATAGCTTCTGTTTTGTATGATAAATGCCCTGTATAACCATAAATAGCTTATGTTTTGTATGATAAATGCAATGTATAACCATAAATAGCTTCTGTTTTGTTGATAAATGCACTGTATAACCATAAATAGCTTCTGTTTTGTATGATAAATGCAATGTATAACTATAAATAGCTTCTGTGTTGTATGATATATGCCCTGTATAACCATAAATAGCTTCTGTTTTGTTGATAAATGCAATGTATAACCGTAAATAGCTTCTGTTTTGTTGATAAATGCACTGTATAACCATAAATTACTTCTGTTTTGTATGATAAATGCCCTGTATAACCATAAATAGTTTCTGTTTTGTATGATAAATGCAATGTATAACCATAAATAGCTTCTGTTTTGTATGATAAATGCCCTGTATAACCATAAATAGCTTCTGTTTTGTTGATAAATGCAATGTATAACCATAAATAGCTTCTGTTTTGTATGATAAATGCAATGTATAACCATAAATAGTTTCTGTTTTGTATGATAAATGCAATGTATATAAATAGCTTCTGTTTTGTATGATAAATGCAATGTATAACCATAAATAGCTTCTGTTTTGTATGATAAATGCACTGTATAACCATAAATAGCTTCTGTTTTGTATGATAAAAGCCCTGTATAACCATAAATAGCTTCTGTTTTGTATGATAAATGCAATGTATAACCATAAATAGCTTCTGTTTTGTTGATAAATGCACTGTATAACCATAAATAGCTTCTGTTTTGTATGATAAATGCCCTGTATAACCATAAATAGCATCTGTTTTGTTGATAAATGCACTGTATAACCATAAATTACTTCTGCTTTGTATGAAAAATGCCCTGTATAACCATAAAAAGCTTCTGTTTTGTATTTTAAATGCAATGGGATAACCATAAATAGCTTCTGTTTAGTATGATAAATGCAATGTATAACCATAAATAGATTCTGTTTTGTTGATAAATGCACTGTATAACCATAAATAGCTTCTGTTTTGTATGATAAATGCACTGTATAACCATAAACAGCTTCTGTTTTGTTGATAAATGCAATGTATAACCATAAATTACTTCTGTTTTGAATGATAAATGCCCTGTATAATCATAAATAGCTTCTGTTTTGTATGATAAATGCCCTGTATAACCATAAATAGCTTCTGTTTTGTATGATAAATGCCCTGTATAACCATAAATAGCTTCTGTTTTGTATGATAAATGCAATGTATAACCATAAATAGCTTCTGTTTTGTATGATAAATGCCCTGTATAACCATAAATAGCTTCTGTTTTGTATGATAAATGCAATGTATAACCATAAATTGCTTCTGTTTTGTTGACAAATGCACGGTATAACAATAAATAGCTTCTGTTTTGTATGATAAATGCCCTGTATAACCATAAATAGCTTCTGTTTTGTTGATAAATGCACTGTATAACCATAAATTACTTCTGTTTTGTATGATAAATGCCCTGTATAACCATGAATAGCTTTTGTTTTGTATGATAAATGCAATGTATAACCATAAACAGCTTCTGTTTTGTATGATAAATGCACTGTATAACCATAAATAGCTTCTGTTTTGTATGATAAATGCCCTGTATAACCATAAATAGTTTCTGTTTTGTATAATAAATGCAATGTATAACCATAAATAGCTTATATTTTGTATGATAAATGCAATGTATAACCATAAATAGCTTCTGTTTTGTTGATAAATGCACTGTATAACCATAAATAGCTTCTGTTTTGTATGATAAATGCCCTGTATAACCATAAATAGCTTCTGTTTTGTATGATAAATGCAATGTATAACCATAAATAGCTTCTGTTTTGTTGATAAATGCAATGTATAAACATAAAATACTTCTGTTTTGTATGATAAATGCAATGTATAACAATAAATAGCTTCTGTTTTGTATGATAAATGCACTGTTTAACCATAAATAGCTTCTGTTTTGTATGATAAATGCAATGTATAATTATAAATAGCTTCTGTTTTGTTTGATAAATGCAATGTATAACCATAAATAGCTTCAGTTTTGTTGATAAATGCACTGTATAACCATCAATAGCTTCTGTTTTGTATGATAAATGCCCAGTATAACCATAAATAGCTTTTGTTTTGTATGATAAATGCAATGTATAACCATAAATAGCTTCTGTTTTGTTGATAATTGCAATGTATAACCATAAATTACTTCTGTTTTGTATGATAAATGCAATGTATAACCATAAATAGCTTCTGTTTTGTATGATAATTGCACTGTTTAACCATAAATAGCTTCTGTTTTGTATGATAAATGCAATGTATAACCATAAATAGCTTCTGTTTTGTATGATAAATGCAATGTATAACCATAAATAGCTTCTGTTTTGTTGATAAATGCCCTGTATAACCATAAATAGCTTCTGTTTTGTTTGATAAATTTCCTGTATAACCATAAATAGCTTCTGTTTTGTATGATAAATGCCCTGTATAACCATAAATAGCTTCTGTTTTGTATGATAAATGCACTGTATAACCATAAATAGCTTCTGTTGTGTTGATAAATGCGATATATAACCATAAATAGTTTCTGTTTTGTTGATAAATGCAATGTATAACCATAAATAACTTCTGTTTTGTATGATAAATGCACTGTATAACCATAAATAGCTTCTGTTTTGTTGATAAATGCAATGTATAACCATCAATAGCTTCTGTTTTGTATGATAAATGCAATGTTTTGTATGATAAATGCACTGTATAACCATAAATAGCTTCTGTTTTGTATGATAAATGCCCTGTATAACCATAAATAGCTTCTGTTTTGTATGATAAATGCAATGTATAACCGTAAATAGCTTCAATTTTGTTGATAAATGCACTGTATAACCATCAATAGCTTCTGTTTTGTTGATAAATACACTGTATAACCATAAATAGCTTCTGTTTTGTATGATAAATGCACTGTATAACCATAAATAGCTTCTGTTTTATTGATAAATGCACAGTATAACCATAAATAGCTTCTGTTTTGTATGATAAATGCCCTGTATAACCATAAATAGCTTCTGTTTTGTTGATAAATGCAATGTATATCCATAAATAGCTTCTGTTTTGTATGATAAATGCCCTGAATAACCATAAATAGCTTCTGTTTTGTTGATAAATGCCCTGTATAACCATAAATAGCTTCTGTTTTGTTGATAAATGCACTGTATAACCATAAATAGCTTCTGTTTTGTATGATAAATGCCCTGTATAACCATAAATAGCTTCTGTTTTGTTGATAAATGCAATGTATAACCATAAATAGCTTCTGTTTTGTATGATAAATGCACTGTATAACCATAAATAGCTTCTGTTTTGTATGATAAATGCAATGTATAACCATAAATAGCTTCTGTTTTGTTGATAAATGCACTGTATAACCATAAATAGCTTCTGTTTTGTATGATAAATGCCCTGTATAACCATAAATAGCTTCTGTTTTGTATGATAAATGCACTGTATAACCATATATAGCTTCTGTTTTGTATAATAAATGCACTGTATAACCATAAATAGCTTCTGTTTTGTATGATAAATGCACTGTATAACCATAAATAGCTTCTATTTTGTATGATAAATGCACTGTATAACCATAAATAGCTTCTGTTTTGTATGATAAATGCAGTGTATTACCATAAATAGCTTTTGATTTGTTGATAAATGCACTGTATAACCATAAATAGCTTCTGTTTTTTATGATAAATGCCCTGTATAACCATAAATAGCTTCTGTTTTGTATGATAAATGCCCTGTATAACCATAAATATCTTCTGTTTTGTATGATAAATGCACTGTATAATTATAAATAGCTTCTGTTTTGTTTGATAAATGCAATGTATAACCATAAATAGCTTCAGTTTTGTTGATAAATGCACTGTATAACCATCAATAGCTTCTGTTTTGTATGATAAATGCCCTGTATAACCATAAATAGCTTTTGTTTTGTATGATAAATGCAATGTATAACCATAAATAGCTTCTGTTTTGTTGATAATTGCAATGTATAACCATAAATTACTTCTGTTTTGTATGATAAATGCAATGTATAACCATAAATAGCTTCTGTTTTGTTGATAATTGCAATGTATAACAATAAATTACTTCTGTTTTGTATGATAAATGCAATGTATAACCATAAATAGCTTCTGTTTTGTATGATAAATGCAATGTATAACCATAAATAGCTTCTGTTTTGTTGATAATTGCAATGTATAACCATAAATAGCTTCTGTTTTGTTTGATAAATGCCCTGTATAACCATAAATAGCTTCTGTTTTGTATGATAAATGCCCTGTATAACCATAAATAGCTTCTGTTTTGTATGATAAATGCACTGTATAACCATAAATAGCTTCTGTTTTGTTGATAACTGCGATATATAACCATAAATAGCTTCTGTTTTATTGATAAATGCAATGTATAACCATAAATAACTTCTGTTTTGTATGATAAATGCACTGTATAACCATAAATAGCTTCTGTTTTGTTGATAAATGCAATGTATAACCATCAATAGCTTCTGTTTTGTATGATAAATGCAATGTTTTGTATGATAAATGCACTGTATAACCATAAATAGCTTCTGTTTTGTATGATAAATGCCCTGTATAACCATAAATAGCTTCTGTTTTGTATGATAAATGCAATGTATAACCGTAAATAGCTTCTGTTTTGTTGATAAATGCACTGTATAACCATCAATAGCTTCTGTTTTGTAGATAAATACACTGTATAACCATAAATAGCTTCTGTTTTGTATGATAAATGCACTGTATAACCATAAATAGCTTCTGTTTTATTGATAAATGCACAGTATAACCATAAATAGCTTCTGTTTTGTATGATAAATGCCCTGTATAACCATAAATAGCTTCTGTTTTGTTGATAAATGCAATGTATATCCATAAATAGCTTCTGTTTTGTATGATAAATGCCCTGAATAACCATAAATAGCTTCTGTTTTGTTGATAAATGCCCTGTATAACCATAAATAGCTTCTGTTTTGTTGATAAATGCACTGTATAACCATAAATAGCTTCTGTTTTGTATGATAAATGCCCTGTATAACCATAAATAGTTTCTATTTTGTTGATAAATGCAATGTATAACCATAAATAGCTTCTGTTTTGTATGATAAATGCACTGTATAACCATAAATAGCTTCTGTTTTGTATGATAAATGCAATGTATAACCATAAATAGCTTCTGTTTTGTTGATAAATGCACTGTATAACCATAAATAGCTTCTGTTTTGTATGATAAATGCCCTGTATAACCATGAATAGCTTCTGTTTTGTATGATAAATGCACTGTATAACCATATATAGCTTCCGTTTTGTATAATAAAAGCACTGTATAACCATAAATAGCTTCTGTTTTGTATGATAAATGCACTGTATAACCATAAATAGCTTCTGTTTTGTATGATAAATGCAATGTATAACCATAAATAGCTTCTGTTTTGTATGATAAATGCAGTGTATAACCATAAATAGCTTTTGATTTGTTGATAAATGAACTGTATAACCATAAATAGCTTCTGTTTTTTATGATAAATGCCCTGTATAACCATAAATAGCTTCTGTTTTTTATGATAAATGCCCTGTATAACCATAAATAGCTTCTGTTTTGTATGATAAATGCACTGTATAACCATAAATAGTTTCTGTTTTGTATGATAAATGCAATGTATAACCATATATAGCTTCTGTTTTGTTGATAAATGCACTGTATAACCATAAATAGCTTCTGTTTTGTATGATAAATGCCCTGTATAACCATAAATAGCTTCTGTTTTGTATGATAAATGCCCTGTATAACCATAAATAGCTTCTGTTTTGTATGATAAATGCAATGTATAACCATAAATAGCTTCTGTTTTGTATGATAAATGCCCTGTATAACCATAAATAGCTTATGTTTTGTATGATTAATGCAATGTATAACCATAAATAGCTTCTGTTTTGTTGATAAATGCACTGTATAACCATAAATAGCTTCTGTTTTGTATGATAAATGCAATGTATAACCATAAATAGCTTCTGTTTTGTATGATAAATGCCCTGTATAACCATAAATAGCTTATGTTTTGTATGATTAATGCAATGTATAACCATAAATAGCTTCTGTTTTGTTGATAAATGCACTGTATAACCATAAATAGCTTCTGTTTTGTATGATAAATGCAATGTATAACCATAAATAGCTTCTGTTTTGTATGATAAATCCCCTGTATAACCATAAATAGCTTCTGTTTTGTTGATAAATGCAATGTATAACCATCAATAGCTTCTGTTTTGTATGATAAATGCAATGTATAACCATAAATAGTTTCTGTTTTGTATGATAAATGCAATGTATAACCATAAATAGCTTCTGTTTTGTATGATAAATGCAATGTATAACCATAAATAGCTTCTGTTTTGTATGATAAATGCACTGTATAACCATAAACAGCTTCGGTTTTGTATGATAAATGCCCTGTATAACCATAAATAGCTTCTGTTTTGTATGATAAATGCAATGTATAACCATAAATAGCTTCTGTTTTGTTGATAAATGCACTGTATAACCATAAATAGCTTCTGCTTTGTATGATAAATGCCCTGTATAACCATAAATAGCTTCTGTTTTGTTGATAAATGCACTGTATAACCATAAATTACTTCTGTTTTGTATGATAAATGCCCTGTATAACCATAAATAGCTTCTGTTTTGTATTTTAAATGCAATGGGATAACCATAAATAGCTTCTGTTTAGTATGATAAATGTAATGTATAACCATAAATAGCTTCTGTTTTGTTGATAAATGCACTGTATAACCATAAATAGCTTCTGTTTTGTATAATAAATGCACTGTATAACCATAAACAGCTTCTGTTTTGTATGATAAATGCAATGTATAACCATAAACAGCTTCTGTTTTGTATGATAAATGCACTGTATAACCATAAATAGCTTCTGTTTTGTATGATAAATGCCCTGTATAACCATAAATAGCTTCTGTTTTGTTGATAAATGCAATGTATAACCATAAATAGCTTCTGTTTTGTATGATAAATGCAATGTTTAACCATAAATAGCTTCTGTTTTGTTGATAAATGCACTGTATAACCATAAATAGCTTCTGTTTTGTATTATAAATGCAATGCATAACCATAAATAGCTTCTGTTTTGTTGATAAATGCAATGTATAACCATAAATTACTTCTGTTTTGAATGATAAATGCCCTGTATAACCATAAATAGCTTCTGTTTTGTATGATAAATGCCCTGTATAACCATAAATAGCTTCTGTTTTGTATGATAAATGCCCTGTATAACCATAAATAGCTTCTGTTTTGTATGATAAATGCAATGTATAACCATAAATAGCTTCTGTTTTGTATGATAAATGCCCTGTATAACCATAAATAGCTTCTGTTTTGTTGATAAATGCAATGTATAACCATAAATAGCTTCTGTTTTGTATGATAAATGCAATGTATAACCATAAATAGCTTCTGTTTTGTTGATAAATGCACTGTATAACCATAAATTACTTCTGTTTTGTATGATAAATGCCCTGTATAGCCATAAATAGTTTCTGTTTTGTATGATAAATGCAATGTATAACCATAAATAGCTTCTCTTTTGTATGATAAATGCCCTGTATAACCATAAATAGCTTCTGTTTTGTTGATAAATGCAATGTATAACCATAAATAGCTTCTGTTTTGTATGATAAATGCAATGTATAACCATAAATAGTTTCTGTTTTGTATGATAAATGCAATGTATAACCATAAATAGCTTCTGTTTTGTATGATAAATGCAATGTATAACCATAAATAGCTTCTGTTTTGTATGATAAATGCACTGTATAACCATAAATAGCTCCGGTTTTGTATGATAAATGCCCTGTATAACCATAAATAGCTTCTGTTTTGTATGATAAATGCAATGTATAACCATAAATAGCTTCTGTTTTGTTGATAAATGCACTGTATAACCATAAATAGCTTCTGTTTTGTATGATAAATGCCCTGTATAACCATAAATAGCTTCTGTTTTGTTGATAAATGCACTGTATAACCATAAATTACTTCTGTTTTGTATGATAAATGCCCTGTATAACCATAAATAGCTTCTGTTTTGCATTTTAAATGCAATGGGATAACCATAAATAGCTTCTGTTTAGTATGATAAATGCAATGTATAACCATAAATAGCTTCTGTTTTGTTGATAAATGCACTGTATAACCATAAATAGCTTCTGTTTTGTATGATAAATGCACTGTATAACCATAAATAGCTTCTGTTTTGTATGATAAATGCAATGTATAACCATAAATAGCTTCTGTTTTGTATGATAAATGCACTGTATAACCATAAATAGCTTCTGTTTTGTATGATAAATGCCCTGTATAACCATAAATAGCTTCTGTTTTGTTGATAAATGCAATGTATAACCATAAATAGCTTCTGTTTTGAATGATAAATGCAATGTATAACCATAAATAGCTTCTGTTTTGTTGATAAATGCACTGTATAACCATAAATAGCTTCTGTTTTGTATTATAAATGCAATGTATAACCATAAATAGCTTCTGTTTTGTTGATAAATGCAATGTATAACCATAAATTACTTCTGTTTTGAATGATAAATGCCCTGTATAACCATAAATAGCTTCTGTTTTGTATGATAAATGCCCTGTATAACCATAAATAGCTTCTGTTTTGTATGATAAATGCCCTGTATAACCATAAATAGCTTCTGTTTTGTATGATAAATGCAATGTATAACCATAAATAGCTTCTGTTTTGTTGATAAATGCACTGTATAACCATAAATAGCTTCTGTTTTGTTGATAAATGCAATGTATAACCATAAATTACTTCTGTTTTGAATGATAAATGCCCTGTATAACCATAATAGCTTCTGTTTTGTATGATAAATGCCCTGTATAACCATAAATAGCTTCTGTTTTGTATGATAAATGCCCTATATAACCATAAATAGCTTCTGTTTTGTATGATAAATGCAACGTATAACCATAAATAGCTTCTGTTTTGTTGATAAATGCACTGTATAACCATAAACAGCTTCTGTTTTGTATGATAAATGCAATGTATAACCATAAATAGCTTCTGTTTTGTATGATAAATGCCCTGTATAACAATAAATAGCTTCTGTTTTGATGATAAATGCACTGTATAACCATACATTACTTCTGTTTTGTATGATAAATGCCCTGTATAACCATAAATAGCTTCTGTTTTGTATTATAAATGCAATGTATAACCATAAATAGCTTCTGTTTTGTATGATAAATGCACTGTATAACCATAAATAGCTTCTGTTTTGTATGATAAATGCCCTGTATAACCATAAATAACTTCTGTTTTGTATGATAAATGCAATGTATAACCATAAATAGCTTCTGTTTTGTATGATAAATGCAATGTATAACCATAAATAGCTTCTGTTTTGTTGATAAATGCACTGTATAACCATAAATAACTACTGTTTTGTATGATAAATGCCCTGTATAACCATAAATAGCTTCTGTTTTGTATGATAAATGCACAGTATAACCATAAATAGCTTCTGTTTTGTATGATAAATGCACTGCATAACCATAAATAGCTTCTGTTTTGTATGATAAATGCAATGTATAACCATAAATAGCTTCTGTTTTGTATGATAAATGCAATGTATAACCATAAATAGCTTCTGTTTTGTTGATAAATGCACTGTATAACCATAAATAGCTTCTGTTTTGTATGATAATTGCCCTGTATAACCATAAATAGCTTCTGTTTTATATGATAAATGCAATGTATAACCATAAATAGCTTCTGTTTTGTATGATAAATGCACTGTATAACCATAAATAGCTTCTGTTTTGTATGATAGATGCCCTGTATAACCATAAATAGCTTCTGTTTTGTATGATAAATGCAATGTATAACCATAAGTAGCTTCTGTTTTGTTGATAAATGCACTGTATAACCATAAATAGCTTCTGTTTTGTTGATAAATGCACTGTATAACCATAAATAGCTTCTGTTTTTTATGATAAATGCCCTGTATAACCATAAATAGCTTCTGTTTTGTTGATAAATGCAATGTATAACCATAAATAGCTTCTGTTTTGTTGATAAATGCACTGTATAACCATAAATAGCTTCTGTTTTGTGTGATAAATGCCCTGTATAACCATAAATAGCTTCTGTTTTGTTGATAAATGCAATGTATAACCATAAATAGCTTCTGTTTTGTATGATAAATGCACTGTATAACTATAAATAGCTTCTGTTTTCTATGATAAATGCACTGTATAACCATAAATAGCTTCTGTTTTGTATGATAAATGCACTGTATAACCATAAATAGCTTCTGTTTTGTATGATAAATGCCCTGTATAACCATAAATAGCTTCTGTTTTGTATGATAAATGCCCTGTATAACCATAAATAGCTTCTGTTTTGTATGATAAATGCACTGTATAACCATAAATAGCTTCTGTTTTGTTGATAAATGCACTGAATAACCATAAATAGATTATGTTGTGTATGATAAATGCACTGTATAACCATAAATGGCTTCTGTTTTGTATGATAAATGCACTGTATAACCATAAATAGCTTCTGTTTTGTTGATAAATGCACTGTATAACCATAAGTGTGAGTGGAAATAGCTTCTGTTTTGTATGATAAATGCACTGTATAACCATAAATAGCTTCTGTTTTGTATGATAAATGCACTGTATAACCATAAATAGCTTCTGTTTTGTATGATAAATGGTCGCAGACTACATGAAGAAGACAAATGATAACATGACTTATTCTTAGCTCAATATATGACAGTATGTAGCGTGAATCTTGATTTTCAACTATAACCATATGGGTGAGAGGAAAATCCGTTGCTTTTTGTATGAGGAATGGTCACAGATGTACATGAAGATTTAAATTATTCTGTGACTTATTCCTGGCTCAATTGAATGATGTCAACCCCTGGAGTCTGAATCTAATCCATCTTGATGAGAGAAAATAGATTCTGTTTTGTATGAGAAATGCTCGCAGACGTACATAAAGATTTAAATTATACCATGACTTACTCCTGGCTCAATACATGACATTAAATGATGTCAACCACTGGAGTCGGAATCTTGATTTTCAGCTTAAGTAAACCAATATTTAAGCATTTATTATAAACGTTTTCAGAACGTTTTCATTTCTACTATAGCTATTTACTAAGGAGCTCCAGAGGGACATGCATAAAAAATAATTTAAAACATTCACATGCTCTGCTACAGTGTTTGCACGTGTAGTATACGCACACTGTAGCTAGAACGTTCGCACACTGTATTACAGCGTTCGCACGCTCTAGTAGAGCGTTCGCACACTGTAGCTAGAGCCTTCGTACACTGTAGTACAGTGTTCGTTGCACGCTGTAGTACAGAATAAATATATCCGTACAATCTTCGAAAAAAAAAGTTCTTTATGTGAGTGGGTGGCAAAATCGGGCTATAACCCGTAAATGTATTGATACTCGCTAAAAAATAGTTATCAAAATGGTTTCCATGGGTTACGAGTTTTGCTTTTTGAACAATAACTGTGTATGGGATTACCATGTCGCCAAATCACACCTGTTACTGATTGTAATGATAATACGAACAGCACATTATTAGTGTTTGTTTCTTTGTTTTCTTCTCGGTTAAAGTCGGCTGATTTAGTCTTTTAATCAGCTAAAATTGTTGACAAAATAAATTAGTTGCTGCGAAACGTAATTGTAATCCTTTATGATGGTTTATAGCAGGGATTGTCTATACAGTCTCCCCCACAAGATACAAAATCAGCTCCTATATGAGCCAGAAATAAAATCATGATACAGTTACAATCTCACCAGGTAGCAGCCTTTTAATGACCCCTAACAAATTAACTGCAATAAAATTAGCCAGTGCCAATGTGGAACAGCTGGCATATCTGAGAGGCTCATTCTGCAGCAGCACAATGAGTTCGAGTATAAATGGACACATCATGAAATAAAACAATGTACTTGATGAAAAATCAGTTTATTTTATATATAGTGTTACTAGCATAGACTTATTTAATACAAATGGAAATTGTATCAGTTGCTGTAAAATGAGAAAAATATTGTTTTACTTACAAATAGTACACAACAACTTAAATTGTATTTCTAATAATTGTATTTTGCTGTCAAATCTTTAACAGTTCTCAGTAATAATAACATTATCAAAAATAAGTACACTTTGTAGTAAGTAATATATACTCGCTAAAAAAAGTTTTGGACCAGGGTATATAAAGTCATATAAAAATAAAACTAGTGGACAGAATTTAAGTATTTTTTTTAGTAACCAAGGTCTACCCTACCCGGTTAATTTGGTACCTGAATCATTAAATTCCAAACAAGATTTGATTTTAAAAAAATATCGCGAACACACAAAGGGTCTGTAAAAAATGTTGCAAAGTCCATAAAAAGTAACGGTTACGGACACATTCGAGTAACCAATAAAAAGATTATTATTTTTTCGCAAACTTTTATTGTAAATGATAATTATTGTTGATTGTTGTTCTATTGTGAATTATCAACTGAGATAATAAGGGTTATGGTCGAATGTCATGGTTCAGCGATCATTGTACGGGTTTGAACACTGCCATGGTCCAAATCTTTTTTACAGAGTATAGTATAAATCTATTGATGTACATAATGTGCATGCATATTTAGAAATCCTCATTATCACATCAATATATATACTTAAAACCCTCATTTCACCACATCAATATATATAACCCTCATTTCACCACATCAATATATATAACCCTCATTTAACCACATCAATATATATAACTCTCATTTCACCTCATCAATATATATAACCCTCATTTCACCACATCAATATATATAACCCTCATTTAACCACATCAATATATATAACCCTCATTTAACCACATCAATATATATAACCCTAGTTTCACCACATCAATATATATAACCCTCATTTAACCACATCAATATATATAACCCTCATTTCACCACATCAATATATATAACCCTCATTTAACCACATCAATATATATAACCCTCATTTAACCACATCGATATATATAACCCTCATTTCACCACATCAATATATATAACCCTCATTTAACCACATCAATATATATAACCCTCATTTCACCACATTAGTATATATAACCCTCATTTAACCACATCAATATTAATAACCCTCATTTAACCACATCAATATATATAACCCTCATTTAACCACATCAATGTATATAACCCTCATTTAACCACATCAATATAATTATATACTTGAGGGCTTAAAAAACCCATCAGAAACAACAGATTATACCAACGTTTAAAGTGACACACGGCAATCTTTTTTTTTTAAACTCGCGGTGTCCCATTAGTTTTTCTACATTACTTGCATTTGTTCAATTATTAATATTAATTATGAGAGGAGTATAAAGAAAACTCTTTTTGCAAATCACTAACTGTTGATTATATTGTACCAATAATATATTTTAACCTATGAAAATATAAAAAGATAAATTGAAAACTCAAAATTGTATTGACTTATATGCAAGCAGGTTTAAAGTCAAATGATTCTTTATTAATAAATTGAATCGCCAATTTTAATGCTTGATAAAAACTCAACAAGATTGCCATGTGTCCCTTTAATATCTTATATTAAAATCAGTTGTGGGTATAAATCATTTCATATATACTTAATCAAATGAAACTCTCAAAATTGATTATTGAGAAAAACGTTTTTTAATAAGTGTTTTTGACAATTTAAAAGGTCGAAAACTTAGTTTAAAGGGACACTGTCCGTAACTTTTAGCTTATAAAACACACAATAATTATGTTCGCAAACATTACACACTAAACATTATTGAATATTTACTAATTAAAAGCAAGATTGTTTAACGGAATTCAATCGCGGTACAAAAAAAAAGTAAATCCGCTTTGTGCGTTTGAACTCGCAGCCCAAACTAAAATTACACTCGCCGTAATAATAATGTGCGTGAGCGTAAAGTGGTCGACAGCGGGCTATACATATTTCGCAATACATACTGTGGTGAAAACCTAATGCGCTAATGGAAGTCACGTGATCGCAGAAAAGGTAAATATTGTGGGTCCCACTTTATTTACATATAATAATTAAAACTTTTTTTTTTCAAACTCACGAATGTATTCCTACATACTTCTTAGGGTCTATCCTCATGTTTTCGTGTATACATTTCACTGAATAAAAGTCAGCCAGTTATTTGGTTATGCTCAATATCTGCTTACTTACGGACAGTGTCCCTTTAACTGTTGCATGTAAATGATATTGAAACTATATACACGAGGTGTTTTTAAGCTCATTGAATATATGTTTGTTTGCTATTGTCACATTTTACAAACTATTCTGTATTCTATAGATATGACTTGTTGAAGTGTTAAATAAAGCAATCACAAATAAAGTTACATGTATTAAATACACATACATGGTCATGCTTTTCCTCAGATCTCTGGTTTCATAATCAAGTCTCAGTATCATCTCATAACACACTCAACTCTGTGGATGCTTATCAGTGAGCAGTAATAAAACATGGTTGGGCAATGCTGTCCAAGCAATTTATCATGGTCATTAAAAAGTGTTTATCTGGACAACCTGTTGGGAGAATAACAGTACTGGTAATGTTTATGATAGCAATGAATTTCTGGGTTTTTTGGTCTGATCTGTACCTTGTACGTAGGACTGTATAGCAAATTTAAAGTATTGTATTTTGCAAGTTCGTTTAAAATTGCATATAACAGTTTCCCTTTCAAAAAAAGTAAAAAGTAAAAAAAAAAATTAAAAAAATGGCGCGATAGTATTGTAAGACAAATGTATTCCTTTAAAAACTTAATGTAGGAAGAAAATAATCAAATGACAATTTGTTAAAATGAAATTTATGACTATTCTATGATTCAAATGTGAATCTAAACTTTACAATTCTTAGGTTTAAAACAAGCCTTAAAATACAAACTGTCTGCCTAAAGCTATATTATGGTTTAATTAAAATATGTAACTTGTTAAAAAACAAAAAACAAAAAACAAAATACAGAAAACAAAACAAAACCAACAACAAAAAAAACAACTGCAAAAATGCTTCAAAAACTACTATAAGATTTTAGTTACAATAGTTTCACTCTGAAATATTTCATCCACATCTTCAAATGTTAAGCGCGAAACTATTGTAACTCAATATTTTTGAAATCTATCAAACTAAAAAGATAACGTAGCCATTTCTCAAAATAGGTCGTCTTAGCTCGTCTTAGCTGGACTCGGTACGTTAGAATGTCAATGAAGTCGTCCCATTTAAAACGTCCCTTTACGGATTTATAAGTTCGTTTAAAGATATTTTGTAGATTGGGGGTAAAAGCAGTAACGTACCGTACATTCCGAAACAACGGAACTAGCAGGTACGTAGCCACGATTTCTCAAAAATAGGCCGTCTTAGCTGAGGACTCGGTACTTTAGAATGTCAATGCAGTCGTCCCCCCGTTTAAAACGTCCCTTTATGGATTTCAAACAATTTTGTAGGTTGGGGGTAGAAGCCGTACCTTAACGTATCGTAAATTCCCAGACATAACGGAAATAGCAGGTGCGTGGTACGGTGAAATACCGAAAGTAGTAATGAACTACTAGAGATTTATATAGGATGTAAAATAAAATAAAATGGACCAAATAAGATAACTGAAATCATGTTATTTACATTTAGGTGTACTTATGTGATATATTGTATACAAATGAAAATGATAGTTTATACATATGTTATGCATCTATAATCATGTATGTCTATGCTGTAATTGAGGCGTGGCCATGTAATTTAGTCCATGTCTGATATTTATTCAATAATGTGGATTTAATATTATTACATAAGTACTGATGATAACTGTTACAGAAATGATGTTCGCCGGTATGTACGGTACGGCACTGATTATGTTTATTACGTAATTACAGCTGATATATTTATTACCTATATACATGCTAATTGTTTTAATATACGATATAAATAAATGGATTAACAGTTACTTTTGTCTTAATATATGTTGTACTTTCGGAAAGTACGGCTTTTACCCCAAACCTCTTGTGTTGTATTACATTCACGATTTTGAGTTGTTCGTTTTTTAGCAAATTTTAAATAATGTTTTTAGTGTTTTGTTCTCAAACCAGCAAGCGTAAAATTACAATGAAAAAAATGATGACCGACGTTCGTGCTTAAAAAACTACCATTAACACAACTAAATATTTATGTTATTGAACAGAACAGAACTGTATAGTTTAAGTCTGAATAAAAGTTCCGTTCCGTTTTGTATGTAATTATGATAGTTAACATTTTATTACATAAGAATGTTATATGCTGTTTTCTGATTGAACCATTGTTTAAAACCCAATTAATTGGTCCCATTTATTTCTCTAACATGGTGACTGACGAATAATTGCAAGTTTCTGTGAGTAGATATTTGCCATTCACACTTTTATTGTTAGCCGATTACATGTCACCTTGAACAAAGAAACTAACAGGTGATGAGCAGGGAGTCTGACATGGAGTATTAACATTCATATTAATATAAAAGAAGGTGTTAATTATCTACTTCAATATACAAAAGAAATATGTTTGCATTTAATTTGCCTTTGATTAGTTTATCAAATTATTGACTTATTGCCTTTGTTTGCATTTCCTGTGTCGTCATAGAATTGTTGGTTTCTCTTGATTGGTCAAGCCTAGAAATCAGTATTTAAAACAATATTTATGTGCTTTTCGACATAGACACGAGTTAATCGTCGTGTATAACAGGTTTTAACTGTGTATGGACTTACCTTCAGTTTACATTACTGTTTAATAGACTGGACTTTTACTGACTCAGTGTGCATATATATTTTTTTTCACTTTGAAAGGAATTACATTTTCGGGCAACTAATTTTACCAGTTTAATTTAATTATCTTGGATTATTATCGCAGAATACAAAATCCACAGTGAGTTACAGTGAATTTATTCAAAGGAGATAAGGTAGTTGACGAAATTCCAATATGGCTACAGGAGGCGTGTTTTCTAGATCGGTAAAGGATGGATCTGATGAACTGTTTGACTTCGCATGTAATTCATGTGAAAATCGAAATAAAACAGTAGAAGCATCCAGTTATTGCACAGATTGTAATATGTGCTACTGTACAGATTGTTTTAAATTTCACGGCAGTATTCCAGCGTTGAAGACCCATACCGTGTGGGGGAGAAATAAGGTGAAGAGTTGGGGGAAACAGGCGAGTGCATCGATGACAACGGAGATGTGTTCCCATCACAGCGGGAAGACAGTAGAGATGTTTTGTGGCAACCATAACCTTATCTGCTGCCACGTGTGCGTTTCATTAAACCACAGGTACTACATTAAATTATTTGTATTAATAATAATCAATGGTAGTCATGTTGATCAATGGCAGACAGAGGAATATAATAAAACATTTCTGTTTAGTAGTCTATGTCTGTCTGGCGCACAACTGTTATCGTTCAGTTGTCGTACCTTATTCTAACCAACATATAACACCATTGTTCTGAGTGTTTCTTTAAGCCTAATGTGCAATTGATATACTGTACTATTGCAGAGCATGCGTTCATTTTGTACAGTTTATCTTACTCAGATAAAAACATTATTCAAGTCATACGGTATTGCACAGACATATTAATAAATCTGTTATTAGGTCTGTGGGTATTGCATCTACTCATAATTTTCTGTTACAAAAATGTTTATCCCTATTTCCATTGGGTGATAACATTTGTGTTACTCGGTTTTTATCCTCAGGTTATAGTGAATTAAAAATCTTTGCTAGAGTAAGATGATGATAATTTGTAGGATTCGATTTTGAAAGATACATATTATGAATCATTTTGCATACAATTTACAGTAAACATGATCGAACATCAAGGATAAAAACCGAGTCTACCAGAATTTAGAGATGTGTCGAAGTTCTGCTCACTGATTGGTCAGTTTATTTTGGTGATGCTTTATCAAATCTATGAATAACTGATTCTGTCCTTGTGTTGTACAGTAAGCCCCGTCCATGCTAATGTTTAGTTATTTCGATAATGTACCAACCTCAGTCAATATTACCTGTACTCCTACTCAGGCCCATAGATAAACAAATTTAAACGTCGTTAAATATTACTCCTCCTTAGGTCCATATAATACCTCGGTCAATATGACTCCTACTCAGGTCCAGAGTATCAAGTATCAACCTCGGTCAATATTACTCATCTCGAGGTCCATAGAACTATGTACCTAGGTCAATATGACTCCTACTTATGTCCATAGTACAGAGTATCAACCTCGGTCAATATTACTCCTCCTAAGGTCCATAGACCCAATTACCTCGGTCATTATGACGTCTACTCATGTCCATAGTACTAAGTATCAACCTCGGACAATATTACTTCTCGTCATGTCCATAGAACCAAGTACCTCGGCCGGTATGACTCCTATCAGGTCCATAGTACAAAGTATCAACATCGGTCAATATTACTCTTCTCGGGGTCCATAGAACCAAGTACCTCGGTCAATATGACTCCTACCAAGTCCATTTCAGAGTATCAACCTCGGTCATTATTGCTCCTTCTAAGGTCCATAGAACCAAGCTGAACCTCTGTCAATATAACTCTTCTTCAGGTCCATAGAACCAAGTTTCAACATCGGTCACTATTTCTCCCCCTCAGGCCTACAGAATCAAGTATCAATCTCGGTTGATATTGCTCCGACTCATGTTCATATGACCCAGTTTGAACCTCAGTCACTATTACTCTTCCTCATGTCCGTATAACCAAGTATCACCCTCGGTTAATATTGCCCCTACTCAGCTTCATAGAACCAAGTTTGAGCTTCGTCAATATTACTCTTTATAAGGTCCATAGAACCACCTCGGTCAATATTACTTCTCGTCAGGTCCATATAATCAAGTATCAGCTTCGGTCAATATTGCTCCTACTGAAGTCCATATAACCAAATTTTAACCTCTGTCAATATTACTTACCATCAGGTCCACAGAACCAAGTATCAACCTCGGTCAATATTACTCCTCGTCAGGTCCATAGAACCAAGTATCAACATCGGTCAATATTGCTCCTATTCCAAGTATCACGCTCAGTCAATAATACTCCTACTCAGGCCCTTCGGACCAAGTATCAACCGCGGTTAATATAACCCCTACTGAAGTCCATATAATCACCCATCAGCCTCATTGACAGTTCTTAATTGTAGAAAATATCCTTTTTCTGACAAAAATATATAAATAGATATCATACGTTTTGCATTGATTATAATGGGGAATCTGTACGTTGCGAGAACAGGTTAGTGCATAGTACAAACGGTTTGATCACAGCAATTTATATACAAACTTTGACGGTGTTATTGTGTGGCTTAACATGAAACTCCGACAACTTCAAACACAAAAAAAAATATACTTAAAATTATTAAAGAACTACTCGATAACCATTTTTATTTTTTTAATTTCGAAAATAGTGTTATTTGCATCTTGTTTTTGTATAAAGTATGTATAGAATCATCAATTGTGAAAAGCAATTACCAAAACTGTATGTCTATAGTTCAGTGCAAAACTATTGTATCTCCTTCTTTATTCATATGTAGTTACAATAGTTTTGACCCCTTGATGTGTAATGTGAAAGTCAAATCAATATACATGTGCCAACACAATTTCAGCTACTTAAAGTAAAGCATTTAGAAACTATTTGCAGTTTTGTTACTGTAAGCTACGAAGTAGATGGGATCACCGTACTATTACTAAACCAACTTGCTAAGTACCAACCTAAGAATATGTCAATAATCTCATTGTGTTGTGTATTTTGAGCTTGATTTTAGAGATACGGTTAAACTGAAACATAACGAGTGTAAATCGTCTGCTCTGATTACATGAACATATTTTAAAACTTTAAGTCAATGTATTTTCTTAGAAATAAGTTATAACACTTATACAACTGGGTATATAGGATTTTATTAAGAACTTCGATTTAGTGAAGCTTTCGATGTTCCTAATTCTAAAATATGACAGTTAAAATTATTTTGACATCATGTTTTACTAGCATTACCACTACAAATGCGTTTGCAAAAGAAATTTTCGAAATATTTAATGTTAACGCTGAATTACAGTTACTTCAATTTCAAACAATATTCAATTTAAATGGAGGTAATTTAAAATTATCCATATTTAATTTTTTTATAGACGGAGAATCTGCGATAAATGGGTCAAATTTGTACGTTTTTTTTCTATTATTTCATACCAATTTTAAGAATTTTATATCTTTAAGCGGTCTTTGACTCATGGTATGTGTTTTAACAGCATATTTCATGTTTTCATATAAAGGGAGGGTAACTCTCAAAAGATGTAACAATTTAAACAAAAAATAAATGTTTTACAAATTGTGGGTCAAAACAAAATATTTATCACATATCTATTCTAAATTATTTTTAAAATAAGAAAATTAGTTAAGATACAAAAGTTGATACTTAGCAATCTTGTTCAGTGTAATTTAGCGCATACATGCGAAAAATAGCTCTTATATGATACGATTATACGTTTGTATGATATCGATCTGATTATAATACACTACCATGTGCTCGCTACCTACATATTCCCCAGGAGTGTTTGAACTAGCGGCTAGCCGCAAGATAATAACAACCTTTCTTTTCTTAATTTCAGGACATGTGACGATATGCAGTTCATAGGGGAAGTTGCTCAAGAAATTGCACAGAGTCAAGAATTTCTGGCAGTAAACAATAATATTGAACGCACCATGTCAGATATGGAACACATCAAAAACACAAAAAAGCAGCAGAAAGCCACTCTTGGAACGTCAAGAAATGATGTTCTGCAAAGCATTAAAGATTATAGAAGGCATGTGCACAAAATATTTGATACTCTTGAGAAGAAAGTCAAAGACGATTTGGAGAGACTTTATAAAGTTAACGACAAAAACATGCAAGATGACATAGACTGCCTCGACAACTGCATGGCCGAGTTGAAACAGCGAAAGCATCAACTTGAGACAACAAGTGCTGTCAATGAGTCTCAGACATTCATTTATGTAAAGAAGGCACAGCAACAGATGAAAGATGGTGAACAGATGACACAAACATCTCCAAGAAATGACAATTTCGTGTTCATAATTAATCCAGACCTAGAGAGATTCCTTGCCATAAATAGCTTCTGTTTTGTATTATAAATGCAATGTATAACCATAAATAGCTTCTGTTTTGTTGATAAATGCAATGTATAACCATAAATTACTTCTGTTTTGAATGATAAATGCCCTGTATAACCATAAATAGCTTCTGTTTTCTTTGATAAATGCCCTGTATAACCATAAATAGCTTCTGTTTTGTATGATAAATGTCCTGTATAACCTTAAATAGCTTCTGTTGTGTATGATAAATGCAATGTATAACCATAAATAGCTTCTGTTTTGTTGATAAATGCACTGTATAACCATAAATAGCTTCTGTTTTGTATGATAAATGCCCTGTATAACCATAAATAGCTTCTGTTTTTATGATAAATGCACTGTATAACCATACATTACTTCTGTTTTGTATGATAAATGCCCTGTATAACCATAAATAGCTTCTGTTTTTTATTATAAATGCAATGTATAACCATAAATAGCTTCTGTTTTGTATGATAAATGCACTGTATAACCATAAACAGCTTCTGTTTTGTATGATAAATGCAATGTATAACCATAAATAGCTTCTGTTTTGTATGATAAATGCACTGTATAACCATAAATAGCTTCTGTTTTGTATGATAAATGCCCTGTATAACCATAAATAGCTTCTGTTTTGTTGATAAATGCAATGTATAACCATAAATAGCTTCTGTTTTGTATGATAAATGCAATGTATAACCATAAATAGCTTCTATTTTGTTGATAAATGCACTGTATAACCATAAATAGCTTCTGTTTTGTATTATAAATGCAATGTATAACCATAAAATAGCTTCTGTTTTGTTGATAAATGCAATGTATAACCATAAATTACTTCTGTTTTGAATGATAAATGCCCTGTATAACCATAAATAGCTTCTGTTTTGTATGATAAATGCCCTGTATAACCATAAATAGCTTCTGTTTTGTATGATAAATGCCCTGTATAACCATAAATAGCTTCTGTTGTGTATGATAAATGCAATGTATAACCATAAATAGCTTCTGTTTTGTTGATAAATGCACTGTATAACCATAAATAGCTTCTGTTTTGTATGATAAATGCCCTGTATAACCATAAATAGATTCTGTTTTTATGATAAATGCTCTGTATAACCATACATTACTTCTGTTTTGTATGATAAATGCCCTGTATAACCATAAATAGCTTCTGTTTTGTGTTATAAATGCAATGTATAACCATAAATAGCTTCTGTTTTGTATGATAAATGCCCTGTATAACCATAAATAACTTCTGTTTTGTATGATAAATGCACTGTTTAACCATAAATAGCTTCTGTTTTGTATGATAAATGCAATGTATAACCATAAATAGCTTCTGTTTTGTTGATCAATGCACTGTATAACCATAAATAACTACTGTTTTGTATGATAAATGCCCTGTATAACCATAAATAGCCTCTGTTTTGTATGATAAATGCACTGCATAACCATAAATAGCTTCTGTTTTGTATGATAAATGCAATGTATAACCATAAATAGCTTCTGTTTTGTATGATAAATGCAATGTATAACCATAAATAGCTTCTGTTTTGTTGATAAATGCACTGTATAACCATAAATAGCTTCTGTTTTGTATGATAAATGCCCTGTATAACCATAAATAGCTTCTGTTTTGTATGATAAATGCAATGTATAACCATAAATAGCTTCTGTTTTGTATGATAAATGCACTGTATAACCATAAATAGCTTCTGTTGTGTATGATAAATGCCCTGTATAACCATAAATAGCTTCTGTTTTGTTGATAAATGCAATGTATAACCATAAATAGCTTCTGTTTTGTATGATAAATGCAATGTATAACCATAAATAGCTTCTGTTTTGTTGATAAATGCACTGTATAACCATAAATAGCTTCTGTTTTGTATTATAAATGCAATGTATAACCATAAATAGCTTCTGTTTTGTTGATAAATGCAATGTATAACCATAAATTACTTCTGTTTTGAATGATAAATGCCCTGTATAACCATAAATAGCTTCTGTTTTGTATGATAAATGCCCTGTATAACCATAAATAGCTTCTGTTTTGTATGATAGATGCCCTGTATAACCATAAATAGCTTCTGTTTTGTATGATAAATGCAATGTATAACCATAAGTAGCTTCTGTTTTGTTGATAAATGCACTGTATAACCATAAATAGCTTCTGTTTTGTTGATAACTGCACTGTATAACCATAAATAGCTTCTGTTTTGTATGATAAATGCCCTGTATAACCATAAATAACTTCTGTTTTGTATGATAAATGCAATGTTTAACCATAAATAGCTTCTGTTTTGTATGATAAATGCAATGTATAACCATAAATAGCTTCTGTTTTGTTGATCAATGCACTGTATAACCATAAATAACTACAGTGTTGTATGATAAATGCCCTGTATAACCATAAATAGCTTCTGTTTTGTATTATAAATGCACAGTATAACCATAAATAGCTTCTGTTTTGTATGATAAATGCACTGCATAACCATAAATAGCTTCTGTTTTGTATGATAAATGCAATGTATAACCATAAATAGCTTCTGTTTTGTATGATAAATGCAATGTATAACCATAAATAGCTTCCGTTTTGTTGATAAATGCACTGTATAACCATAAATAGCTTCTGTTTTGTATGATAAATGCCCTGTATAACCATAAATAGCTTCTGTTTTGTATGATAAATGCAATGTATAACCATAAATAGCTTCTGTTTTGTATGATAAATGCACTGTATAACCATAAATAGCTTCTGTTTTGTATGATAGATGCCCTGTATAACCATAAATAGCTTCTGTTTTGTATGATAAATGCAATGTATAACCATAAGTAGCTTCTGTTTTGTTGATAAATGCACTGTATAACCATAAATAGCTTCTGTTTTGTTGATAAACGCACTGTATAACCATAAATAGCTTCTGTTTTTTTATGATAAATGCCCTGTATAACCATAAATAGCTTCTGTTTTGTTGATAAATGCAATGTATAACCATAAATAGCTTCTGTTTTGTTGATAAATGCACTGTATAACCATAAATAGCTTCTGTTTTGTATGATAAATGCCCTGTATAACCATAAATAGCTTCTGTTTTGTTGATAAATGCAATGTATAACCATAAATAGCTTCTGTTTTGTATGATAAATGCACTGTATAACCATAAATAGCTTCTGTTTTGTATGATAAATGCACTGTATAACCATAAATAGCTTCTGTTTTGTATGATAAATGCACTGTATAACCATAAATAGCTTCTGTTTTGTATGATAAATGCCCTGTATAACCATAAATAGCTTCTGTTTTGTATGATAAATGCCCTGTATAACCATAAATAGCTTCTGTTTTGTATGATAAATGCACTGTATAACCATAAATAGCTTCTGTTTTGTTGATAAATGCACTGTATAACCATAAATAGATTATGTTGTGTATGATAAATGCACTGTATAACCATAAATAGCTTCTGTTTTGTATGATAAATGCACTGTATAACCATAAATAGCTTCTGTTTTGTTGATAAATGCTCTGTATAACCATAAGGGTGAGTGGAAATAGCTTCTGTTTTGTATGATAAATGCACTGTATAACCATAAATAGCTTCTGTTTTGTATGATAAATGCACTGTATAACCATAAATAGCTTCTGTTTTGTATGATAAATGGTCGCAGACTACATGAAGAAGACAAATGATAACATGACTTATTCTTAGCTCAATATATGACAGTATGTAGCGTGAATCTTGATTTTCAACTATAACCATATATGAGGAATGGTCACAGATGTACATGAAGATTTAAATTATTCTGTGACTTATTCCTGGCTCAATTGAATGATGTCAACCCCTGGAGTCTGAATCTAATCCATCTTGATGAGAGAAAATAGATTCTGTTTTGTATGAGAAATGCTCGCAGACGTACATAAAGATTTAAATTATACCATGACTTACTCCTGGCTCAATACATGACATTAAATGATGTCAACCACTGGAGTCGGAATCTTGATTTTCAGCTTAAGTAAACCAATATTTAAGCATTTATTATAAACGTTTTCAGAACGTTTTCATTTCTACTATAGCTATTTACTAAGGAGCTCCAGAGGGACATGCATAAAAAATAATTTAAAACATTCACATGCTCTGCTACAGTGTTTGCACGTGTAGTATACGCACACTGTAGCTAGAACGTTCGCACACTGTATTACAGCGTTCGCACGCTCTAGTAGAGCGTTCGCACACTGTAGCTAGAGCGTTCGTACACTGTAGTACAGTGTTCGTTGCACGCTGTAGTACAGAATAAATATATCCGTACAATCTTCGAAAAAAAAAGTTCTTTATGTGAGTGGGTGGCAAAATCGGGCTATAACCCGTAAATGTATTGATACTCGCTAAAAAATAGTTGTCAAAATGGTTTCCATGGGTTACGAGTTTTGCTTTTTGAACAATAACTGTGTATGGGATTACCATGTCGCCAAATCACACCTGTTACTGATTGTAATGATAATACGAACAGCACATTATTAGTGTTTGTTTCTTTGTTTTCTTCTCGGTTAAAGTCGGCTGATTTAGTCTTTTAATCAGCTAAAATTGTTGACAAAATAAATTAGTTGCTGCGAAACGTAATTGTAATCCTTTATGATGGTTTATAGCAGGGATTGTCTATACAGTCTCCCCCACAAGATACAAAATCAGCTCCTATATGAGCCAGAAATAAAATCATGATACAGTTACAATCTCACCAGGTAGCAGCCTTTTAATGACCCCTAACAAATTAACTGCAATAAAATTAGCCAGTGCTAATGTGGAACAGCTGGCATATCTGAGAGGCTCATTCTGCAGCAGCACAATGAGTTCGAGTATAAATGGACACATCATGAAATAAAACAATGTACTTGATGAAAAATCAGTTTATTTTATATATAGTGTTACTAGCATAGACTTATTTAATACAAATGGAAATTGTATCAGTTGCTGTAAAATGAGAAAAATATTGTTTTACTTACTAATAGTACACAACAACTTAAATTGTATTTCTAATAATTGTATTTTGCTGTCAAATCTTTAACAGTTCTCAGTAATAATAACATTATCAAAAATAAGTACACTTTGTAGTAAGTAATATATACTCGCTAAAAAAAGTTTTGGACCAGGGCATATAAAGTCATATAAAAATAAAACAAGTGGACAGAATTTAAGTATTTTTTTTAGTAACCAAGGTCTACCCTACCCGGTTAATTTGGTACCTGAATCATTAAATTCCAAACAAGATTTGATTTTAAAAAAATATCGCGAACACACAAAGGGTCTGTAAAAAATGTTGCAAAGTCCATAAAAAGTAACGGTTACGGACACATTCGAGTAACCAATAAAAAGATTATTATTTTTTCGCAAACTTTTATTGTAAATGATAATTATTGTTGATTGTTGTTCTATTGTGAATTATCAACTGAGATAATAAGGGTTATGGTCGAATGTCATGGTTCAGCGATCATTGTACGGGTTTGAACACTGCCATGGTCCAAATCTTTTTTACAGAGTATAGTATAAATCTATTGATGTACATAATGTGCATGCATATTTAGAAATCCTCATTATCACATCAATATATATACTTAAAACCCTCATTTCACCACATCAATATATATAACCCTCATTTCACCACATCAATATATATAACCCTCATTTAACCACATCAATATATATAACTCTCATTTCACCTCATCAATATATATAACCCTCATTTCACCACATCAATATATATAACCCTCATTTAACCACATCAATATATAAAACCCTCATTTAACCACATCAATATATATAACCCTAGTTTCACCACATCAATATATATAACCCTCATTTAACCACATCAATATATATAACCCTCATTTCACCACATCAATATATATAACCCTCATTTAACCACATCAATATATATAACCCTCATTTAACCACATCGATATATATAACCCTCATTTCACCACATTAGTATATATAACCCTCATTTAACCACATCAATATTAATAACCCTCATTTAACCACATCAATATATATAACCCTCATTTAACCACATCAATGTATATAACCCTCATTTAACCACATCAATATAATTATATACTTGAGGGCTTAAAAAACCCATCAGAAACAACAGATTATACCAACGTTTAAAGTGACACACGGCAATCTTTTTTTTTTAAACTCGCGGTGTCCCATTAGTTTTTCTACATTACTTGCATTTGTTCAATTATTAATATTAATTATGAGAGGAGTATAAAGAAAACTCTTTTTGCAAATCACTAACTGTTGATTATATTGTACCAATAATATATTTTAACCTATGAAAATATAAAAAGATAAATTGAAAACTCAAAATTGTATTGACTTATATGCAAGCAGGTTTAAAGTCAAATGATTCTTTATTAATAAATTGAATCGCCAATTGTAATGCTTGATAAAAACTCAACAAGATTGCCATGTGTCCCTTTAATATCTTATATTAAAATCAGTTGTGGGTATAAATCATTTCATATATACTTAATCAAATGAAACTCTCAAAATTGATTATTGAGAAAAACGTTTTTTAATAAGTGTTTTTGACAATTTAAAAGGTCGAAAACTTAGTTTAAAGGGACACTGTCCGTAACTTTTAGCTTATAAAACACACAATAATTATGTTCGCAAACATTACACACTAAACATTATTGAATATTTACTAATTAAAAGCAAGATTGTTTAACGGAATTCAATCGCGGTACAAAAAAAAAGTAAATCCGCTTTGTGCGTTTGAACTCGCAGCCCAAACTAAAATTACACTCGCCGTAATAATAGTGTGCGTGAGCGTAAAGTGGTCGACAGCGGGCTATACATATTTCGCAATACATACTGTGGTGAAAACCTAATGCGCTAATGGAAGTCACGTGATCGCAGAAAAGGTAAATATTGTGGGTCCCACTTTATTTACATATAATAATTAAAACTTTTTTTTTTCAAACTCACGAATGTATTCCTACATACTTCTTAGGGTCTATCCTCATGTTTTCGTGTATACATTTCACTGAATAAAAGTCAGCCAGTTATTTGGTTATGCTCAATATCTGCTTACTTACGGACAGTGTCCCTTTAACTGTTGCATGTAAATGATATTGAAACTATATACACGAGGTGTTTTTAAGCTCATTGAATATATGTTTGTTTGCTATTGTCACATTTTACAAACTATTCTGTATTCTATAGATATGACTTGTTGAAGTGTTAAATAAAGCAATCACAAATAAAGTTACATGTATTAAATACACATACATGGTCATGCTTTTCCTCAGATCTCTGGTTTCATAATCAAGTCTCAGTATCATCTCATAACACACTCAACTCTGTGGATGCTTATCAGTGAGCAGTAATAAAACATGGTTGGGCAATGCTGTCCAAGCAATTTATCATGGTCATTAAAAAGTGTTTATCTGGACAACCTGTTGGGAGAATAACAGTACTGGTAATGTTTATGATAGCAATGAATTTCTGTTTTTTTTGGTCTGATCTGTACCTTGTACGTAGGACTGTATAGCAAATTTAAAGTATTGTATTTTGCAAGTTCGTTTAAAATTGCATATAACAGTTTCCCTTTCAAAAAAAGTAAAAAGTAAAAAAAAAAATTAAAAAAATGGCGCGATAGTATTGTAAGACAAATGTATTCCTTTAAAAACTTAATGTAGGAAGAAAATAATCAAATGACAATTTGTTAAAATGAAATTTATGACTATTCTATGATTCAAATGTGAATCTAAACTTTACAATTCTTAGGTTTAAAACAAGCCTTAAAATACAAACTGTCTGCCTAAAGCTATATTATGGTTTAATTAAAATATGTAACTTGTTAAAAAACAAAAAACAAAAAACAAAATACAGAAAACAAAACAAACCCAACAACAAAAAAAACAACTGCAAAAATGCTTCAAAAACTACTATAAGATTTTAGTTACAATAGTTTCACTCTGAAATATTTCATCCACATCTTCAAATGTTAAGCGCGAAACTATTGTAACTCAATATTTTTGAAATCTATCAAACTAAAAAGATAACGTAGCCATTTCTCAAAATAGGTCGTCTTAGCTCGTCTTAGCTGGACTCGGTACGTTAGAATGTCAATGAAGTCGTCCCATTTAAAACGTCCCTTTACGGATTTATAAGTTCGTTTAAAGATATTTTGTAGATTGGGGGTAAAAGCAGTAACGTACCGTACATTCCGAAACAACGGAACTAGCAGGTACGTAGCCACGATTTCTCAAAAATAGGCCGTCTTAGCTGAGGACTCGGTACTTTAGAATGTCAATGCAGTCGTCCCCCCGTTTAAAACGTCCCTTTATGGATTTCAAACAATTTTGTAGGTTGGGGGTAGAAGCCGTACCTTAACGTATCGTAAATTCCCAGACATAACGGAAATAGCAGGTGCGTGGTACGGTGAAATACCGAAAGTAGTAATGAACTACTAGAGATTTATATAGGATGTAAAATAAAATAAAATGGACCAAATAAGATAACTGAAATCATGTTATTTACATTTAGGTGTACTTATGTGATATATTGTATACAAATGAAAATGATAGTTTATACATATGTTATGCATCTATAATCATGTATGTCTATGCTGTAATTGAGGCGTGGCCATGTAATTGAGTCCATGTCTGATATTTATTCAATAATGTGGATTTAATATTATTACATAAGTACTGATGATAACTGTTACAGAAATGATGTTCGCCGGTATGTACGGTACGGCACTGATTATGTTTATTACGTAATTACAGCTGATATATTTATTACCTATATACATGCTAATTGTTTTAATATACGATATAAATAAATGGATTAACAGTTACTTTTGTCTTAATATATGTTGTACTTTCGGAAAGTACGGCTTTTACCCCAAACCTCTTGTGTTGTATTACATTCACGATTTTGAGTTGTTCGTGTTTTAGCAAATTTTAATTAATGTTTTTAGTGTTTTGTTCTCAAACCAGCAAGCGTAAAATTACAATGAAAAAAATGATGACCGACGTTCGTGCTTAAAAAACTACCATTAACACAATTAAATATTTATGTTATTGAACAGAACAGAACTGTATAGTTTAAGTCTGAATAAAAGTTCCGTTCCGTTTTGTATGTAATTATGATAGTTAACATTTTATTACATAAGAATGTTATATGCTGTTTTCTGATTGAACCATTGTTTAAAACCCAATTAATTGGTCCCATTTATTTCTCTAACATGGTGACTGACGAATAATTGCAAGTTTCTGTGAGTAGATATTTGCCATTCACACTTTTATTGTTAGCCGATTACATGTCACCTTGAACAAAGAAACTAACAGGTGATGAGCAGGGAGTCTGACATGGAGTATTAACATTCATATTAATATAAAAGAAGGTGTTAATTATCTTTATCAATATACAAAAGAAATATGTTTGCATTTAATTTGCCTTTGATTAGTTTATCAAATTATTGACTTATTGCCTTTGTTTGCATTTCCTGTGTCGTCATAGAATTGTTGGTTTCTCTTGATTGGTCAAGCCTAGAAATCAGTATTTAAAACAATGTTTATGTGCTTTTCGACATAGACACGAGTTAATCGTCGTGTATAACAGGTTTTAACTGTGTATGGACTTACCTTCAGTTTACATTACTGTTTAATAGACTGGACTTTTACTGACTCAGTGTGCATATATATTTTTTTTCACTTTGAAAGGAATTACATTTTCGGGCAACTAATTTTACCAGTTTAATTTAATTATCTTGGATTATTATCGCAGAATACAAAATCCACAGTGAGTTACAGTGAATTTATTCAAAGGAGATAAGGTAGTTGACGAAATTCCAATATGGCTACAGGAGGCGTGTTTTCTAGATCGGTAAAGGATGGATCTGATGAACTGTTTGACTTCGCATGTAATTCATGTGAAAATCGAAATAAAACAGTAGAAGCATCCAGTTATTGCACAGATTGTAATATGTGCTACTGTACATATTGTTTTAAATTTCACGGCAGTATTCCAGCGTTGAAGACCCATACCGTGTGGGGGAGAAATAAGGTGAAGAGTTGGGGGAAACAGACGAGTGCATCGATGACAACGGAGATGTGTTCCCATCACAGCGGGAAGACAGTAGAGATGTTTTGTGGCAACCATAACCTTATCTGCTGCCACGTGTGCGTTTCATTAAACCACAGGTACTACATTAAATTATTTGTATTAATAATAATCAATGGTAGTCATGTTGATCAATGGCAGACAGAGGAATATAATAAAACATTTCTGTTTAGTAGTCTATGTCTGTCTGGCGCACAACTGTTATCGTTCAGTTGTCGTACCTTATTCTAACCAACATATAACACCATTGTTCTGAGTGTTTCTTTAAGCCTAATGTGCAATTGATATACTGTACTATTGCAGAGCATGCGTTCATTTTGTACAGTTTATCTTACTCAGATAAAAACATTATTCAAGTCATACGGTATTGCACAGACATATTAATAAATTTGTTATTAGGTCTGTGGGTATTGCATCTATTCATAATTTTCTGTTACAAAAATGTTGAGATTTATCCCTATTTCCACTGGGTGATAACATTTGTGTTACTCGGTTTTTATCCTCAGGTTATAGTGAATTAAAAATCTTTGCTAGAGTAAGATGATGATAATTTGTAGGATTCGATTTTGAAAGATACATATAATGAATCATTTTGCATAAAATTTACAGTAAACATGATCGAACATCAAGGATAAAAACCGAGTCTACCAGAATTTAGAGATGTGTCGAAGTTCTGCTCACTGATTGGTCAGTTTATTTTGGTGATGCTTTATCAAATCTATGAATAACTGATTCTGTCCTTGTGTTGTACAGTAAGCCCCGTCCATGCTAAGGTTTAGTTATTTCGATAATGTACCAACCTCAGTCAATATTACCTGTACTCCTACTCAGGCCCATAGATAAACAAATTTAAACGTCGTTAAATATTACTCCTCCTTAGGTCCATATAATACCTCGGTCAATATGACTCCTACTCAGGTCCAGAGTATCAAGTATCAACCTCGGTCAATATTACTCATCTCGAGGTCCATAGAACTATGTACCTAGGTCAATATGACTCCTACTTATGTCCATAGTACAGAGTATCAACCTCGGTCAATATTACTCCTCCTGAGGTCCATAGACCCAATTACCTCGGTCATTATGACGTCTACTCATGTCCATAGTACTAAGTATCAACCTCGGACAATATTACTTCTCGTCATGTCCATAGAACCAAGTACCTCGGCCGGTATGACTCCTATCAGGTCCATAGTACAAAGTATCAACATCGGTCAATATTACTCTTCTCGGGGTCCATAGAACCAAGTACCTCGGTCAATATGACTCCTACCAAGTCCATTTCAGAGTATCAACCTCGGTCATTATTGCTCCTTCTAAGGTCCATAGAACCAAGCTGAACCTCTGTCAATATAACTCTTCTTCAGGTCCATAGAACCAAGTTTCAACATCGGTCACTATTTCTCCCCCTCAGGCCTACAGAATCAAGTATCAATCTCGGTTGATATTGCTCCGACTCATGTTCATATGACCCAGTTTGAACCTCAGTCACTATTACTCTTCCTCATGTCCGTATAACCAAGTATCAACCTCGGTTAATATTGCCCCTACTCAGCTTCATAGAACCAAGTTTGAGCTTCGTCAATATTACTCTTTATAAGGTCCATAGAACCACCTCGGTCAATATTACTTCTCGTCAGGTCCATATAATCAAGTATCAGCTTCGGTCAATATTGCTCCTACTGAAGTCCATATAACCAAATTTTAACCTCTGTCAATATTACTTACCATCAGGTCCACAGAACCAAGTATCAACCTCGGTCAATATTACTCCTCGTCAGGTCCATAGAACCAAGTATCAACATCGGTCAATATTGCTCCTATTCCAAGTATCACGCTCAGTCAATAATACTCCTACTCAGGCCCTTCGGACCAAGTATCAACCGCGGTTAATATAACCCCTACTGAAGTCCATATAATCACCCATCAGCCTCATTGACAGTTCTTAATTGTAGAAAATATCCTTTTTCTGACAAAAATATATAAATAGATATCATACGTTTTGCATTGATTATAATGGGGAATCTGTACGTTGCGAGAACAGGTTAGTGCATAGTACAAACGGTTTGATCACAGCAATTTATATACAAACTTTGACGGTGTTATTGTGTGGCTTAACATGAAACTCCGACAACTTCAAACCCCAAAAAAAATATACTTAGAATTATTAAAGAACTACTCGATAACCATTTTTATTTTTTTAATTTCGAAAATAGTGTTATTTGCATCTTGTTTTTGTATAAAGTATGTATAAAATCATCAATTGTGAAAAGCAATTACCAAAACTGTATGTCTATAGTTCAGTGCAAAACTATTGTATCTCCTTTTTTATTCATATGTAGTTACAATAGTTTTGACCCCTTGATGTGTAATGTGAAAGTCATATCAATATACATGTGCCAACACAATTTCAGCTACTTAAAGTAAAGCATTTAGAAACTATTTGCAGTTTTGTTACTGTAAGCTACGAAGTAGATGGGATCACCGTACTATTACTAAACCAACTTGCTAAGTACCAACCTAAGAATATGTCAATAATCTCATTGTGTTGTGTATTTTGAGCTTGATTTTAGAGATACGGTTAAACTGAAACATAACGAGTGTAAATCGTCTGCTCTGATTACATGAACATATTTTAAAACTTTAAGTCAATGTATTTTCTTAGAAATAAGTTATAACACTTATACAACTGGGTATATAGGATTTTATTAATAACTTCGATTTAGTGAAGCTTTCGATGTTCCTAATTCTAAAATATGACAGTTAAAATTATTTTGACATCATGTTTTACTAGCATTACCACTACAAATGCGTTTGCAAAAGAAATTTTCGAAATATTTAATGTTAACGCTGAATTACAGTTACTTCAATTTCAAACAATATTCAATTTAAAGGGAGGTAATTTAAAATTATCCATATTTCATTTTTTTATAGACGGAGAATCTGCGATAAATGGGTCAAATTTGTACGTTTTTTTTCTATTATTTCATACCAATTTTTAGAATTTTATATCTTTAAGCGGTCTTTGACTCATGGTATGTGTTTTAACAGCATATTTCATGTTTTCATATAAAGGGAGGGTAACTCTCAAAAGATGTAACAATTTAAACAAAAAATAAATGTTTTACAAATTGTGGGTCAAAACAAAATATTTATCACATATCTATTCTAAATTATTTTTAAAATAAGAAAATTAGTTAAGATACAAAAGTTGATACTTAGCAATCTTGTTCAGTGTAATTTAGCGCATACATGCGAAAAATAGCTCTTATATGATACGAATATACGTTTGTATGATATCGATCTGATTATAATACACTACCATGTGCTCGCTACCTACATATTCCCCAGGAGTGTTTGAACTAGCGGCTAGCCGCAAGATAATAACAACCTTTCTTTTCTTAATTTCAGGACATGTGACGATATGCAGTTCATAGGGGAAGTTGCTCAAGAAATTGCACAGAGTCAAGAATTTCTGTCAGTAAACAATAATATTGAACGCACCATGTCAGATATGGAACACATCAAAAACACAAAAAAGCAGCAGAAAGCCACTCTTGGAACGTCAAGAAATGATGTTCTGCAAAGCATTAAAGATTATAGAAGGCATGTGCACAAAATATTTGATACTCTTGAGAAGAAAGTCAAAGACGATTTGGAGAGACTTTATAAAGTTAACGACAAAGACATGCAAGATGACATAGACTGCCTCGACAACTGCATGGCCGAGTTGAAACAGCGAAAGCATCAACTTGAGACAACAAGTGCTGTCAATGAGTCTCAGACATTCATTTATGTAAAGAAGGCACAGCAACAGATGAAAGATGGTGAACAGATGACACAAACATCTCCAAGAAATGACAATTTCGTGTTCATAATTAATCCAGACCTAGAGAGATTCCTTGCCATAAATAGCTTCTGTTTTGTATTATAAATGCAATGTATAACCATAAATAGCTTCTGTTTTGTTGATAAATGCAATGTATAACCATAAATTACTTCTGTTTTGAATGATAAATGCCCTGTATAACCATAAATAGCTTCTGTTTTCTTTGATAAATGCCCTGTATAACCATAAATAGCTTCTGTTTTGTATGATAAATGCCCTGTATAACCTTAAATAGCTTCTGTTGTGTATGATAAATGCAATGTATAACCATAAATAGCTTCTGTTTTGTTGATAAATGCACTGTATAACCATAAATAGCTTCTGTTTTGTATGATAAATGCCCTGTATAACCATAAATAGCTTCTGTTTTTATGATAAATGCGCTGTATAACCATACATTACTTCTGTTTTGTATGATAAATGCCCTGTATAACCATAAATAGCTTCTGTTTTTTATTATAAATGCAATGTATAACCATAAATAGCTTCTGTTTTGTATGATAAATGCACTGTATAACCATAAACAGCTTCTGTTTTGTATGATAAATGCAATGTATAACCATAAATAGCTTCTGTTTTGTATGATAAATGCACTGTATAACCATAAATAGCTTCTGTTTTGTATGATAAATGCCCTGTATAACCATAAATAGCTTCTGTTTTGTTGATAAATGCAATGTATAACCATAAATAGCTTCTGTTTTGTATGATAAATGCAATGTATAACCATAAATAGCTTCTGTTTTGTTGATAAATGCCATGTATAACCATAAATAGCTTCTGTTTTGTATTATAAATGCAATGTATAACCATAAATAGCTTCTGTTTTGTTGATAAATGCAATGTATAACCATAAATTACTTCTGTTTTGAATGATAAATGCCCTGTATAACCATAAATAGCTTCTGTTTTGTATGATAAATGCCCTGTATAACCATAAATAGCTTCTGTTTTGTATGATAAATGCCCTGTATAACCATAAATAGCTTCTGTTGTGTATGATAAATGCAATGTATAACCATAAATAGCTTCTGTTTTGTTGATAAATGCACTGTATAACCATAAATAGCTTCTGTTTTGTATGATAAATGCCCTGTATAACCATAAATAGCTTCTGTTTTTATGATAAATGCTCTGTATAACCATACATTACTTCTGTTTTGTATGATAAATGCCCTGTATAACCATAAATAGCTTCTGTTTTGTGTTATAAATGCAATGTATAACCATAAATAGCTTCTGTTTTGTATGATAAATGCACTGTATAACCATAAATAGCTTCTGTTTTGTATGATAAATGCCCTGTATAACCATAAATAACTTCTGTTTTGTATGATAAATGCAATGTTTAACCATAAATAGCTACTGTTTTGTATGATAAATGCAATGTATAACCATAAATAGCTTCTGTTTTGTTGATCAATGCACTGTATAACCATAAATAACTACTGTTTTGTATGATAAATGCCCTGTATAACCATAAATAGCTTCTGTTTTGTATGATAAATGCACAGTATAACCATAAATAGCTTCTGTTTTGTATGATAAATGCACTGCATAACCATAAATAGCTTCTGTTTTGTATGATAAATGCAATGTATAACCATAAATAGCTTCTGTTTTGTATGATAAATGCAATGTATAACCATAAATAGCTTCTGTTTTGTTGATAAATGCACTGTATAACCATAAATAGCTTCTGTTTTGTATGATAAATGCCCTGTATAACCATAAATAGCTTCTGTTTTGTATGATAAATGCAATGTATAACCATAAATAGCTTCTGTTTTGTATGATAAATGCACTGTATAACCATAAATAGCTTCTGTTTTGTATGATAGATGCCCTGTATAACCATTAATAGCTTCTGTTTTGTATGATAAATGCAATGTATAACCATAAGTAGCTTCTGTTTTGTTGATAAATGCACTGTATAACCATAAATAGATTATGTTGTGTATGATAAATGCACTGTATAACCATAAATAGCTTCTGTTTTGTATGATAAATGCACTGTATAACCATAAATAGCTTCTGTTTTGTTGATAAATGCTCTGTATAACAATAAGGGTGAGTGGAAATAGCTTCTGTTTTGTATGATAAATGCACTGTATAACCATAAATAGCTTCTGTTTTGTATGATAAATGCACTGTATAACCATAAATAGCTTCTGTTTTGTATGATAAATGGTCGCAGACTACATGAAGAAGACAAATGATAACATGACTTATTCTTAGCTCAATATATGACAGTATGTAGCGTGAATCTTGATTTTCAACTATAACCATATATGAGGAATGGTCACAGATGTACATGAAGATTTAAATTATTCTGTGACTTATTCCTGGCTCAATTGAATGATGTCAACCCCTGGAGTCTGAATCTAATCCATCTTGATGAGAGAAAATAGATTCTGTTTTGTATGAGAAATGCACTGTATAACCATAAATAGCTTCTGTTTTGTATGATAAATGGTCGCAGACTACATGAAGAAGACAAATGATAACATGACTTATTCTTAGCTCAATATATGACAGTATGTAGCGTGAATCTTGATTTTCAACTATAACCATATGGGTGAGAGGAAAATCCGTTGCTTTTTGTATGAGGAATGGTCACAGATGTACATGAAGATTTAAATTATTCTGTGACTTATTCCTGGCTCAATTGAATGATGTCAACCCCTGGAGTCTGAATCTAATCCATCTTGATGAGAGAAAATAGATTCTGTTTTGTATGAGAAATGCTCGCAGACGTACATAAAGATTTAAATTATACCATGACTTACTCCTGGCTCAATACATGACATTAAATGATGTCAACCACTGGAGTCGGAATCTTGATTTTCAGCTTAAGTAAACCAATATTTAAGCATTTATTATAAACGTTTTCAGAACGTTTTCATTTCTACTATAGCTATTTACTAAGGAGCTCCAGAGGGGACATGCATAAAAAATAATTTAAAACATTCACATGCTCTGCTACAGTGTTTGCACGTGTAGTATACGCACACTGTAGCTAGAACGTTCGCACACTGTATTACAGCGTTCGCACGCTCTAGTAGAGCGTTCGCACACTGTAGCTAGAGCGTTCGTACACTGTAGTACAGTGTTCGTTGCACGCTGTAGTACAGAATAAATATATCCGTACAATCTTCGAAAAAAAAAGTTCTTTATGTGAGTGGGTGGCAAAATCGGGCTTTAACCCGTAAATGTATTGATACTCGCTAAAAAATAGTTATCAAAATGGTTTCCATGGGTTACGAGTTTTGCTTTTTGAACAATAACTGTGTATGGGATTACCATGTCGCCAAATCACACCTGTTACTGATTGTAATGATAATACGAACAGCACATTATTAGTGTTTGTTTCTTTGTTTTCTTCTCGGTTAAAGTCGGCTGATTTAGTCTTTTAATCAGCTAAAATTGTTGACAAAATAAATTAGTTGCTGCGAAACGTAATTGTAATCCTTTATGATGGTTTATAGCAGGGATTGTCTATACAGTCTCCCCCACAAGATACAAAATCAGCTCCTATATGAGCCAGAAATAAAATCATGATACAGTTACAATCTCACCAGGTAGCAGCCTTTTAATGACCCCTAACAAATTAACTGCAATAAAATTAGCCAGTGCTAATGTGGAACAGCTGGCATATCTGAGAGGCTCATTCTGCAGCAGCACAATGAGTTCGAGTATAAATGGACACATCATGAAATAAAACAATGTACTTGATGAAAAATCAGTTTATTTTATATATAGTGTTACTAGCATAGACTTATTTAATACAAATGGAAATTGTATCAGTTGCTGTAAAATGAGAAAAATATTGTTTTACTTACTAATAGTACACAACAACTTAAATTGTATTTCTAATAATTGTATTTTGCTGTCAAATCTTTAACAGTTCTCAGTAATAATAACATTATCAAAAATAAGTACACTTTGTAGTAAGTAATATATACTCGCTAAAAAAAGTTTTGGACCAGGGTATATAAAGTCATATAAAAATAAAACAAGTGGACAGAATTTAAGTATTTTTTTTAGTAACCAAGGTCTACCCTACCCGGTTAATTTGGTACCTGAATCATTAAATTCCAAACAAGATTTGATTTTAAAAAAATATCGCGAACACACAAAGGGTCTGTAAAAAATGTTGCAAAGTCCATAAAAAGTAACGGTTACGGACACATTCGAGTAACCAATAAAAAGATTATTATTTTTTCGCAAACTTTTATTGTAAATGATAATTATTGTTGATTGTTGTTCTATTGTGAATTATCAACTGAGATAATAAGGGTTATGGTCGAATGTCATGGTTCAGCGATCATTGTACGGGTTTGAACACTGCCATGGTCCAAATCTTTTTTACAGAGTATAGTATAAATCTATTGATGTACATAATGTGCATGCATATTTAGAAATCCTCATTATCACATCAATATATATACTTAAAACCCTCATTTCACCACATCAATATATATAACCCTCATTTCACCACATCAATATATATAACCCTCATTTAACCACATCAATATATATAACTCTCATTTCACCTCATCAATATATATAACCCTCATTTCACCACATCAATATATATAACCCTCATTTAACCACATCAATATATATAACCCTCATTTAACCACATCAATATATATAACCCTAGTTTCACCACATCAATATATATAACCCTCATTTAACCACATCAATATATATAACCCTCATTTCACCACATCAATATATATAACCCTCATTTAACCACATCAATATATATAACCCTCATTTAACCACATCGATATATATAACCCTCATTTCACCACATTAGTATATATAACCCTCATTTAACCACATCAATATTAATAACCCTCATTTAACCACATCAATATATATAACCCTCATTTAACCACATCAATGTATATAACCCTCATTTAACCACATCAATATAATTATATACTTGAGGGCTTAAAAAACCCATCAGAAACAACAGATTATACCAACGTTTAAAGTGACACACGGCAATCTTTTTTTTTTAAACTCGCGGTGTCCCATTAGTTTTTCTACATTACTTGCATTTGTTCAATTATTAATATTAATTATGAGAGGAGTATAAAGAAAACTCTTTTTGCAAATCACTAACTGTTGATTATATTGTACCAATAATATATTTTAACCTATGAAAATATAAAAAGATAAATTGAAAACTCAAAATTGTATTGACTTATATGCAAGCAGGTTTAAAGTCAAATGATTCTTTATTAATAAATTGAATCGCCAATTGTAATGCTTGATAAAAACTCAACAAGATTGCCATGTGTCCCTTTAATATCTTATATTAAAATCAGTTGTGGGTATAAATCATTTCATATATACTTAATCAAATGAAACTCTCAAAATTGATTATTGAGAAAAACGTTTTTTAATAAGTGTTTTTGACAATTTAAAAGGTCGAAAACTTAGTTTAAAGGGACACTGTCCGTAACTTTTAGCTTATAAAACACACAATAATTATGTTCGCAAACATTACACACTAAACATTATTGAATATTTACTAATTAAAAGCAAGATTGTTTAACGGAATTCAATCGCGGTACAAAAAAAAAGTAAATCCGCTTTGTGCGTTTGAACTCGCAGCCCAAACTAAAATTACACTCGCCGTAATAATAGTGTGCGTGAGCGTAAAGTGGTCGACAGCGGGCTATACATATTTCGCAATACATACTGTGGTGAAAACCTAATGCGCTAATGGAAGTCACGTGATCGCAGAAAAGGTAAATATTGTGGGTCCCACTTTATTTACATATAATAATTAAAACTTTTTTTTTTCAAACTCACGAATGTATTCCTACATAATACTTAGGGTCTATCCTCATGTTTTCGTGTATACATTTCACTGAATAAAAGTCAGCCAGTTATTTGGTTATGCTCAATATCTGCTTACTTACGGACAGTGTCCCTTTAACTGTTGCATGTAAATGATATTGAAACTATATACACGAGGTGTTTTTAAGCTCATTGAATATATGTTTGTTTGCTATTGTCACATTTTACAAACTATTCTGTATTCTATAGATATGACTTGTTGAAGTGTTAAATAAAGCAATCACAAATAAAGTTACATGTATTAAATACACATACATGGTCATGCTTTTCCTCAGATCTCTGGTTTCATAATCAAGTCTCAGTATCATCTCATAACACACTCAACTCTGTGGATGCTTATCAGTGAGCAGTAATAAAACATGGTTGGGCAATGCTGTCCAAGCAATTTATCATGGTCATTAAAAAGTGTTTATCTGGACAACCTGTTGGGAGAATAACAGTACTGGTAATGTTTATGATAGCAATGAATTTCTGTTTTTTTTGGTCTGATCTGTACCTTGTACGTAGGACTGTATAGCAAATTTAAAGTATTGTATTTTGCAAGTTCGTTTAAAATTGCATATAACAGTTTCCCTTTCAAAAAAAGTAAAAAGTAAAAAAAAAAATTAAAAAAATGGCGCGATAGTATTGTAAGACAAATGTATTCCTTTAAAAACTTAATGTAGGAAGAAAATAATCAAATGACAATTTGTTAAAATGAAATTTATGACTATTCTATGATTCAAATGTGAATCTAAACTTTACAATTCTTAGGTTTAAAACAAGCCTTAAAATACAAACTGTCTGCCTAAAGCTATATTATGGTTTAATTAAAATATGTAACTTGTTAAAAAACAAAAAACAAAAAACAAAATACAGAAAACAAAACAAACCCAACAACAAAAAAAACAACTGCAAAAATGCTTCAAAAACTACTATAAGATTTTAGTTACAATAGTTTCACTCTGAAATATTTCATCCACATCTTCAAATGTTAAGCGCGAAACTATTGTAACTCAATATTTTTGAAATCTATCAAACTAAAAAGATAACGTAGCCATTTCTCAAAATAGGTCGTCTTAGCTCGTCTTAGCTGGACTCGGTACGTTAGAATGTCAATGAAGTCGTCCCATTTAAAACGTCCCTTTACGGATTTATAAGTTCGTTTAAAGATATTTTGTAGATTGGGGGTAAAAGCAGTAACGTACCGTACATTCCGAAACAACGGAACTAGCAGGTACGTAGCCACGATTTCTCAAAAATAGGCCGTCTTAGCTGAGGACTCGGTACTTTAGAATGTCAATGCAGTCGTCCCCCCGTTTAAAACGTCCCTTTATGGATTTCAAACAATTTTGTAGGTTGGGGGTAGAAGCCGTACCTTAACGTATCGTAAATTCCCAGACATAACGGAAATAGCAGGTGCGTGGTACGGTGAAATACCGAAAGTAGTAATGAACTACTAGAGATTTATATAGGATGTAAAATAAAATAAAATGGACCAAATAAGATAACTGAAATCATGTTATTTACATTTAGGTGTACTTATGTGATATATTGTATACAAATGAAAATGATAGTTTATACATATGTTATGCATCTATAATCATGTATGTCTATGCTGTAATTGAGGCGTGGTCATGTAATTGAGTCCATGTCTGATATTTATTCAATAATGTGGATTTAATATTATTACATAAGTACTGATGATAACTGTTACAGAAATGATGTTCGCCGGTATGTACGGTACGGCACTGATTATGTTTATTACGTAATTACAGCTGATATATTTATTACCTATATACATGCTAATTGTTTTAATATACGATATAAATAAATGGATTAACAGTTACTTTTGTCTTAATATATGTTGTACTTTCGGAAAGTACGGCTTTTACCCCAAACCTCTTGTGTTGTATTACATTCACGATTTTGAGTTGTTCGTGTTTTAGCAAATTTTAATTAATGTTTTTAGTGTTTTGTTCTCAAACCAGCAAGCGTAAAATTACAATGAAAAAAATGATGACCGACGTTCGTGCTTAAAAAACTACCATTAACACAATTAAATATTTATGTTATTGAACAGAACAGAACTGTATAGTTTAAGTCTGAATAAAAGTTCCGTTCCGTTTTGTATGTAATTATGATAGTTAACATTTTATTACATAAGAATGTTATATGCTGTTTTCTGATTGAACCATTGTTTAAAACCCAATTAATTGGTCCCATTTATTTCTCTAACATGGTGACTGACGAATAATTGCAAGTTTCTGTGAGTAGATATTTGCCATTCACACTTTTATTGTTAGCCGATTACATGTCACCTTGAACAAAGAAACTAACAGGTGATGAGCAGGGAGTCTGACATGGAGTATTAACATTCATATTAATATAAAAGAAGGTGTTAATTATCTTTATCAATATACAAAAGAAATATGTTTGCATTTAATTTGCCTTTGATTAGTTTATCAAATTATTGACTTATTGCCTTTGTTTGCATTTCCTGTGTCGTCATAGAATTGTTGGTTTCTCTTGATTGGTCAAGCCTAGAAATCAGTATTTAAAACAATGTTTATGTGCTTTTCGACATAGACACGAGTTAATCGTCGTGTATAACAGGTTTTAACTGTGTATGGACTTACCTTCAGTTTACATTACTGTTTAATAGACTGGACTTTTACTGACTCAGTGTGCATATATATTTTTTTTCACTTTGAAAGGAATTACATTTTCGGGCAACTAATTTTACCAGTTTAATTTAATTATCTTGGATTATTATCGCAGAATACAAAATCCACAGTGAGTTACAGTGAATTTATTCAAAGGAGATAAGGTAGTTGACGAAATTCCAATATGGCTACAGGAGGCGTGTTTTCTAGATCGGTAAAGGATGGATCTGATGAACTGTTTGACTTCGCATGTAATTCATGTGAAAATCGAAATAAAACAGTAGAAGCATCCAGTTATTGCACAGATTGTAATATGTGCTACTGTACAGATTGTTTTAAATTTCACGGCAGTATTCCAGCGTTGAAGACCCATACCGTGTGGGGGAGAAATAAGGTGAAGAGTTGGGGGAAACAGACGAGTGCATCGATGACAACGGAGATGTGTTCCCATCACAGCGGGAAGACAGTAGAGATGTTTTGTGGCAACCATAACCTTATCTGCTGCCACGTGTGCGTTTCATTAAACCACAGGTACTACATTAAATTATTTGTATTAATAATAATCAATGGTAGTCATGTTGATCAATGGCAGACAGAGGAATATAATAAAACATTTCTGTTTAGTAGTCTATGTCTGTCTGGCGCACAACTGTTATCGTTCAGTTGTCGTACCTTATTCTAACCAACATATAACACCATTGTTCTGAGTGTTTCTTTAAGCCTAATGTGCAATTGATATACTGTACTATTGCAGAGCATGCGTTCATTTTGTACAGTTTATCTTACTCAGATAAAAACATTATTCAAGTCATACGGTATTGCACAGACATATTAATAAATTTGTTATTAGGTCTGTGGGTATTGCATCTATTCATAATTTTCTGTTACAAAAATGTTGAGATTTATCCCTATTTCCACTGGGTGATAACATTTGTGTTACTCGGTTTTTATCCTCAGGTTATAGTGAATTAAAAATCTTTGCTAGAGTAAGATGATGATAATTTGTAGGATTCGATTTTGAAAGATACATATAATGAATCATTTTGCATAAAATTTACAGTAAACATGATCGAACATCAAGGATAAAAACCGAGTCTACCAGAATTTAGAGATGTGTCGAAGTTCTGCTCACTGATTGGTCAGTTTATTTTGGTGATGCTTTATCAAATCTATGAATAACTGATTCTGTCCTTGTGTTGTACAGTAAGCCCCGTCCATGCTAAGGTTTAGTTATTTCGATAATGTACCAACCTCAGTCAATATTACCTGTACTCCTACTCAGGCCCATAGATAAACAAATTTAAACGTCGTTAAATATTACTCCTCCTTAGGTCCATATAATCAAGTACCTCGGTCAATATGACTCCTACTCAGGTCCAGAGTATCAAGTATCAACCTCGGTCAATATTACTCATCTCGAGGTCCATAGAACTATGTACCTAGGTCAATATGACTCCTACTTATGTCCATAGTACAGAGTATCAACCTCGGTCAATATTACTCCTCCTGAGGTCCATAGACACAATTACCTCGGTCATTATGACTTCTACTCATGTCCATAGTACTAAGTATCAACCTCGGACAATATTACTTCTCGTCATGTCCATAGAACCAAGTACCTCGGCCGGTATGACTCCTATCAGGTCCATAGTACAAAGTATCAACATAGGTCAATATTACTCTTCTCGGGGTCCATAGAACCAAGTACCTCGGTCAATATGACTCCTACCAAGTCCATTTCAGAGTATCAACCTCGGTCATTATTGCTCCTTCTAAGGTCCATAGAACCAAGCTGAACCTCTGTCAATATAACTCTTCTTCAGGTCCATAGAACCAAGTTTCAACATCGGTCACTATTTCTCCCCCTCAGGCCTACAGAATCAAGTATCAATCTCGGTTGATATTGCTCCGACTCATGTTCATATGACCCAGTTTGAACCTCAGTCACTATTACTCTTCCTCATGTCCGTATAACCAAGTATCAACCTCGGTTAATATGGTATCAGGACATTACGGACCATGGACATTACGGACCAGACATAACGGACCATATTTAGGGACATTACGGACCATCTATAGGAACATAACGGACCATGATTTGGGGACACTACGGACCATGCTTGAAAATAAGATGGACCTATAGGAACATAACGGACCATGATTTGGGGACACTACGGATCATGCTTGAAAAGAAGATGGACCTATAGGAACATAATGGACCATTAATATATTAATGCCAACTTTTTTTGCAAATGACTTAAAATTAGGACAACGAGAATGGTACAGTGAAAGTGTGCCAATCAAGATGGCTTTTCACACTTTTATGATTGCCAATTAAAAAGACCTAGAGAGATTCCTTGCCATAAATAGCTTCTGTTTTGTATTATAAATGCAATGTATAACCATAAATAGCTTCTGTTTTGTTGATAAATGCAATGTATAACCATAAATTACTTCTGTTTTGAATGATAAATGCCCTGTATAACCATAAATAGCTTCTGTTTTCTTTGATAAATGCCCTGTATAACCATAAATAGCTTCTGTTTTGTATGATAAATGCCCTGTATAACCTTAAATAGCTTCTGTTGTGTATGATAAATGCAATGTATAACCATAAATAGCTTCTGTTTTGTTGATAAATGCACTGTATAACCATAAATAGCTTCTGTTTTGTATGATAAATGCCCTGTATAACCATAAATAGCTTCTGTTTTTATGATAAATGCGCTGTATAACCATACATTACTTCTGTTTTGTATGATAAATGCCCTGTATAACCATAAAAAGCTTCTGTTTTTTATTATAAATGCAATGTATAACCATAAATAGCTTCTGTTTTGTATGATAAATGCACTGTATAACCATAAACAGCTTCTGTTTTGTATGATAAATGCAATGTATAACCATAAATAGCTTCTGTTTTGTATGATAAATGCACTGTATAACCATAAATAGCTTCTGTTTTGTATGATAAATGCCCTGTATAACCATAAATAGCTTCTGTTTTGTTGATAAATGCAATGTATAACCATAAATAGCTTCTGTTTTGTATGATATATGCAATGTATAACCATAAATAGCTTCTGTTTTGTTGATAAATGCACTGTATAACCATAAATAGCTTCTGTTTTGTATTATAAATGCAATGTATAACCATAAATAGCTTCTGTTTTGTTGATAAATGCAATGTATAACCATAAATTACTTCTGTTTTGAATGATAAATGCCCTGTATAACCATAAATAGCTTCTGTTTTGTATGATAAATGCCCTGTATAACCATAAATAGCTTCTGTTTTGTATGATAAATGCCCTGTATAACCATAAATAGCTTCTGTTGTGTATGATAAATGCAATGTATAACCATAAATAGCTTCTGTTTTGTTGATAAATGCACTGTATAACCATAAATAGCTTCTGTTTTGTATGATAAATGCCCTGTATAACCATAAATAGCTTCTGTTTTTATGATAAATGCTCTGTATAACCATACATTACTTCTGTTTTGTATGATAAATGCCCTGTATAACCATAAATAGCTTCTGTTTTGTGTTATAAATGCAATGTATAACCATAAATAGCTTCTGTTTTGTATGATAAATGCACTGTATAACCATAAATAGCTTCTGTTTTGTATGATAAATGCCCTGTATAACCATAAATAACTTCTGTTTTGTATGATAAATGCAATGTTTAACCATAAATAGCTACTGTTTTGTATGATAAATGCAATGTATAACCATAAATAGCTTCTGTTTTGTTGATCAATGCACTGTATAACCATAAATAACTACTGTTTTGTATGATAAATGCCCTGTATAACCATAAATAGCTTCTGTTTTGTATGATAAATGCACAGTATAACCATAAATAGCTTCTGTTTTGTATGATAAATGCACTGCATAACCATAAATAGCTTCTGTTTTGTATGATAAATGCAATGTATAACCATAAATAGCTTCTGTTTTGTATGATAAATGCAATGTATAACCATAAATAGCTTCTGTTTTGTTGATAAATGCACTGTATAACCATAAATAGCTTCTGTTTTGTATGATAAATGCCCTGTATAACCATAAATAGCTTCTGTTTTGTATGATAAATGCAATGTATAACCATAAATAGCTTCTGTTTTGTATGATAAATGCACTGTATAACCATAAATAGCTTCTGTTTTGTATGATAGATGCCCTGTATAACCATTAATAGCTTCTGTTTTGTATGATAAATGCAATGTATAACCATAAGTAGCTTCTGTTTTGTTGATAAATGCACTGTATAACCATAAATAGATTATGTTGTGTATGATAATTGCACTGTATAACCATAAATAGCTTCTGTTTTGTATGATAAATGCACTGTATAACCATAAATAGCTTCTGTTTTGTTGATAAATGCTCTGTATAACCATAAGGGTGAGTGGAAATAGCTTCTGTTTTGTATGATAAATGCACTGTATAACCATAAATAGCTTCTGTTTTGTATGATAAATGCACTGTATAACCATAAATAGCTTCTGTTTTGTATGATAAATGGTCGCAGACTACATGAAGAAGACAAATGATAACATGACTTATTCTTAGCTCAATATATGACAGTATGTAGCGTGAATCTTGATTTTCAACTATAACCATATATGAGGAATGGTCACAGATGTACATGAAGATTTAAATTATTCTGTGACTTATTCCTGGCTCAATTGAATGATGTCAACCCCTGGAGTCTGAATCTAATCCATCTTGATGAGAGAAAATAGATTCTGTTTTGTATGAGAAATGCACTGTATAACCATAAATAGCTTCTGTTTTGTATGATAAATGGTCGCAGACTACATGAAGAAGACAAATGATAACATGACTTATTCTTAGCTCAATATATGACAGTATGTAGCGTGAATCTTGATTTTCAACTATAACCATATGGGTGAGAGGAAAATCCGTTGCTTTTTGTATGAGGAATGGTCACAGATGTACATGAAGATTTAAATTATGCTGTGACTTATTCCTGGCTCAATTGAATGATGTCAACCCCTGGAGTCTGAATCTAATCCATCTTGATGAGAGAAAATAGATTCTGTTTTGTATGAGAAATGCTCGCAGACGTACATAAAGATTTAAATTATACCATGACTTACTCCTGGCTCAATACATGACATTAAATGATGTCAACCACTGGAGTCGGAATCTTGATTTTCAGCTTAAGTAAACCAATATTTAAGCATTTATTATAAACGTTTTCAGAACGTTTTCATTTCTACTATAGCTATTTACTAAGGAGCTCCAGAGGGGACATGCATAAAAAATAATTTAAAACATTCACATGCTCTGCTACAGTGTTTGCACGTGTAGTATATGCACACTGTAGCTAGAACGTTCGCACACTGTATTACAGCGTTCGCACGCTCTAGTAGAGCGTTCGCACACTGTAGCTAGAGCGTTCGTACACTGTAGTACAGTGTTCGTTGCACGCTGTAGTACAGAATAAATATATCCGTACAATCTTCGAAAAAAAAAGTTCTTTATGTGAGTGGGTGGCAAAATCGGGCTATAACCCGTAAATGTATTGATACTCGCTAAAAAATAGTTATCAAAATGGTTTCCATGGGTTACGAGTTTTGCTTTTTGAACAATAACTGTGTATGGGATTACCATGTCGCCAAATCACACCTGTTACTGATTGTAATGATAATACGAACAGCACATTATTAGTGTTTGTTTCTTTGTTTTCTTCTCGGTTAAAGTCGGCTGATTTAGTCTTTTAATCAGCTAAAATTGTTGACAAAATAAATAAGTAGCTGCGAAACGTAATTGTAATCCTTTATGATGGTTTATAGCAGGGATTGTCTATACAGTCTCCCCCACAAGATACAAAATCAGCTCCTATATGAGCCAGAAATAAAATCATGATACAGTTACAATCTCACCAGGTAGCAGCCTTTTAATGACCCCTAACAAATCAACTGCAATAAAATTAGCCAGTGCTAATGTGGAACAGCTGGCATATCTGAGAGGCTCATTCTGCAGCAGCACAATGAGTTCGAGTATAAATGGACACTATCATGAAATAAAACAATGTACTTGATGAAAAATCAGTTTATTTTATATATAGTGTTACTAGCATAGACTTATTTAATACAAATGGAAATTGTATCAGTTGCTGTAAAATGAGAAAAATATTGTTTTACTTACTTATAGTACACAACAACTTAAATTGTATTTCTAATAATTGTATTTTGCTGTCAAATCTTTAACAGTTCTCAGTAATAATAACATTATCAAAAATAAGTACACTTTGTAGTAAGTAATATATACTCGCTAAAAAAAGTTTTGGACCAGGGTATATAAAGTCATATAAAAATAAAACTAGTGGACAGAATTTAAGTATTTTTTTTAGTAACCAAGGTCTACCCTACCCGGTTAATTTGGTACCTGAATCATTAAATTCCAAACAAGATTTGATTTTAAAAAAATATCGCGAACACACAAAGGGTCTGTAAAAAATGTTGCAAAGTCCATAAAAAGTAACGGTTACGGACACATTCGAGTAACCAATAAAAAGATTATTATTTTTTCGCAAACTTTTATTGTAAATGATAATTATTGTTGATTGTTGTTCTATTGTGAATTATCAACTGAGATAATAAGGGTTATGGTCGAATGTCATGGTTCAGCGATCATTGTACGGGTTTGAACACTGCCATGGTCCAAATCTTTTTTACAGAGTATAGTATAAATCTATTGATGTACATAATGTGCATGCATATTTAGAAATCCTCATTATCACATCAATATATATACTTAAAACCCTCATTTCACCACATCAATATATATAACCCTCATTTCACCACATCAATATATATAACCCTCATTTAACCACATCAATATATATAACTCTCATTTCACCTCATCAATATATATAACCCTCATTTCACCACATCAATATATATAACCCTCATTTAACCACATCAATATATATAACCCTCATTTAACCACATCAATATATATAACCCTAGTTTCACCACATCAATATATATAACCCTCATTTAACCATATTAATATATATAACCCTCATTTCACCACATCAATATATATAACCCTCATTTAACCACATCAATATATATAACCCTCATTTAACCACATCGATATATATAACCCTCATTTCACCACATCAATATATATAACCCTCATTTAACCACATCAATATATATAACCCTCATTTCACCACATTAGTATATATAACCCTCATTTAACCACATCAATATTAATAACCCTCATTTAACCACATCAATATATATAACCCTCATTTAACCACATCAATGTATATAACCCTCATTTAACCACATCAATATAATTATATACTTGAGGGCTTAAAAAACCCATCAGAAACAACAGATTATACCAACGTTTAAAGTGACACACGGCAATCTTTTTTTTTTAAACTCGCGGTGTCCCATTAGTTTTTCTACATTACTTGCATTTGTTCAATTATTAATATTAATTATGAGAGGAGTATAAAGAAAACTCTTTTTGCAAATCACTAACTGTTGATTATATTGTACCAATAATATATTTTAACCTATGAAAATATAAAAAGATAAATTGAAAACTCAAAATTGTATTGACTTATATGCAAGCAGGTTTAAAGTCAAATGATTCTTTATTAATAAATTGAATCGCCAATTTTAATGCTTGATAAAAACTCAACAAGATTGCCATGTGTCCCTTTAATATCTTATATTAAAATCAGTTGTGGGTATAAATCATTTCATATATACTTAATCAAATGAAACTCTCAAAATTGATTATTGAGAAAAACGTTTTTTAATAAGTGTTTTTGACAATTTAAAAGGTCGAAAACTTAGTTTAAAGGGACACTGTCCGTAACTTTTAGCTTATAAAACACACAATAATTATGTTCGCAAACATTACACACTAAACATTATTGAATATTTACTAATTAAAAGCAAGATTGTTTAACGGAATTCAATCGCGGTACAAAAAAAAAGTAAATCCGCTTTGTGCGTTTGAACTCGCAGCCCAAACTAAAATTACACTCGCCGTAATAATAGTGTGCGTGAGCGTAAAGTGGTCGACAGCGGGCTATACATATTTCGCAATACATACTGTGGTGAAAACCTAATGCGCTAATGGAAGTCACGTGATCGCAGAAAAGGTAAATATTGTGGGTCCCACTTTATTTACATATAATAATTAAAACTTTTTTTTTTCAAACTCACGAATGTATTCCTACATACTTCTTAGGGTCTATCCTCATGTTTTCGTGTATACATTTCACTGAATAAAAGTCAGCCAGTTATTTGGTTATGCTCAATATCTGCTTACTTACGGACAGTGTCCCTTTAACTGTTGCATGTAAATGATATTGAAACTATATACACGAGGTGTTTTTAAGCTCATTGAATATATGTTTGTTTGCTATTGTCACATTTTACAAACTATTCTGTATTCTATAGATATGACTTGTTGAAGTGTTAAATAAAGCAATCACAAATAAAGTTACATGTATTAAATACACATACATGGTCATGCTTTTCCTCAGATCTCTGGTTTCATAATCAAGTCTCAGTATCATCTCATAACACACTCAACTCTGTGGATGCTTATCAGTGAGCAGTAATAAAACATGGTTGGGCAATGCTGTCCAAGCAATTTATCATGGTCATTAAAAAGTGTTTATCTGGACAACCTGTTGGGAGAATAACAGTACTGGTAATGTTTATGATAGCAATGAATTTCTGGGTTTTTTGGTCTGATCTGTACCTTGTACGTAGGACTGTATAGCAAATTTAAAGTATTGTATTTTGCAAGTTCGTTTAAAATTGCATATAACAGTTTCCCTTTCAAAAAAAGTAAAAAGTAAAAAAAAAAATTAAAAAAATGGCGCGATAGTATTGTAAGACAAATGTATTCCTTTAAAAACTTAATGTAGGAAGAAAATAATCAAATGACAATTTGTTAAAATGAAATTTATGACTATTCTATGATTCAAATGTGAATCTAAACTTTACAATTCTTAGGTTTAAAACAAGCCTTAAAATACAAACTGTCTGCCTAAAGCTATATTATGGTTTAATTAAAATATGTAACTTGTTAAAAAACAAAAAACAAAAAACAAAATACAGAAAACAAAACAAAACCAACAAAAAAAAAACAACTGCAAAAATGCTTCAAAAACTACTATAAGATTTTAGTTACAATAGTTTCACTCTGAAATATTTCATCCGCATCTTCAAATGTTAAGCGCGAAACTATTGTAACTCAATATTTTTGAAATCTATCAAACTAAAAAGATAACGTAGCCATTTCTCAAAATAGGTCGTCTTAGCTCGTCTTAGCTGGACTCGGTACGTTAGAATGTCAATGAAGTCGTCCCATTTAAAACGTCCCTTTACGGATTTATAAGTTCGTTTAAAGATATTTTGTAGATTGGGGGTAAAAGCAGTAACGTACCGTACATTCCGAAACAACGGAACTAGCAGGTACGTAGCCACGATTTCTCAAAAATAGGCCGTCTTAGCTGAGGACTCGGTACTTTAGAATGTCAATGCAGTCGTCCCCCCGTTTAAAACGTCCCTTTATGGATTTCAAACAATTTTGTAGGTTGGGGGTAGAAGCCGTACCTTAACGTATCGTAAATTCCCAGACATAACGGAAATAGCAGGTGCGTGGTACGGTGAAATACCGAAAGTAGTAATGAACTACTAGAGATTTATATAGGATGTAAAATAAAATAAAATGGACCAAATAAGATAACTGAAATCATGTTATTTACATTTAGGTGTACTTATGTGATATATTGTATACAAATGAAAATGATAGTTTATACATATGTTATGCATCTATAATCATGTATGTCTATGCTGTAATTGAGGCGTGGCCATGTAATTGAGTCCATGTCTGATATTTATTCAATAATGTGGATTTAATATTATTACATAAGTACTGATGATAACTGTTACAGAAATGATGTTCGCCGGTATGTACGGTACGGCACTGATTATGTTTATTACGTAATTACAGCTGATATATATATTACCTATATACATGCTAATTGTTTTAATATACGATATAAATAAATGGATTAACAGTTACTTTTGTCTTAATATATGTTGTACTTTCGGAAAGTACGGCTTTTACCCCAAACCTCTTGTGTTGTATTACATTCACGATTTTGAGTTGTTCGTGTTTTAGCAAATTTTAATTAATGTTTTTGTGTTTTGTTCTCAAACCAGCAAGCGTAAAATTACAATGAAAAAAATGATGACCGACGTTCGTGCTTAAAAAACTACCATTAACACAATTAAATATTTATGTTATTGAACAGAACAGAACTGTATAGTTTAAGTCTGAATAAAAGTTCCGTTCCGTTTTGTATGTAATTATGATAGTTAACATTTTATTACATAAGAATGTTATATGCTGTTTTCTGAGTGAACCATTGTTAAAAAACCAATTAATTGGTCCCATTTATTTCTCTAACATGGTGACTGACGAATAATTGCAAGTTTCTGTGAGTAGATATTTGCCATTCACACTTTTATTGTTAGCCGATTACATGTCACCTTGAACAAAGAAACTAACAGGTGATGAGCAGGGAGTCTGACATGGAGTATTAACATTCATATTAATATAAAAGAAGGTGTTAATTATCTTTATCAATATACAAAAGAAATATGTTTGCATTTAATTTGCCTTTGATTAGTTTATCAAATTATTGACTTATTGCCTTTGTTTGCATTTCCTGTGTCGTCATAGAATTGTTGGTTTCTCTTGATTGGTCAAGCCTAGAAATCAGTATTTAAAACAATGTTTATGTGCTTTTCGACATAGACACGAGTTAATCGTCGTGTATAACAGGTTTTAACTGTGTATGGACTTACCTTCAGTTTACATTACTGTTTAATAGACTGGACTTTTACTGACTCAGTGTGCATATATAATTTTTTTCACTTTGAAAGGAATTACATTTTCGGGCAACTAATTTTACCAGTTTAATTTAATTATCTTGGATTATTATCGCAGAATACAAAATCCACAGTGAGTTACAGTGAATTTATTCAAAGGAGATAAGGTAGTTGACGAAATTCCAATATGGCTACAGGAGGCGTGTTTTCTAGATCGGTAAAGGATGGATCTGATGAACTGTTTGACTTCGCATGTAATTCATGTGAAAATCGAAATAAAACAGTAGAAGCATCCAGTTATTGCACAGATTGTAATATGTGCTACTGTACAGATTGTTTTAAATTTCACGGCAGTATTCCAGCGTTGAAGACCCATACCGTGTGGGGGAGAAATAAGGTGAAGAGTTGGGGGAAACAGACGAGTGCATCGATGACAACGGAGATGTGTTCCCATCACAGCGGGAAGACAGTAGAGATGTTTTGTGGCAACCATAACCTTATCTGCTGCCACGTGTGCGTTTCATTAAACCACAGGTACTACATTAAATTATTTGTATTAATAATAATCAATGGTAGTCATGTTGATCAATGGCAGACAGAGGAATATAATAAAACATTTGACCACTATACTCAAACACATCTACTGTGTTCAAAAACTGACATAACTTTCTGTTTAGTAGTCTATGTCTGTCTGGCGCACAACTGTTATCGTTCAGTTGTCGTACCTTATTCTAACCAACATATAACACCATTGTTCTGAGTGTTTCTTTAAGCCTAATGTGCAGTTGATATACTGTACTATTGCAGAGCATGCGTTCATTTTGTACAGTTTATCTTACTCAGATAAAAACATTATTCAAGTCATACGGTATTGCACAGACATATTAATAAATTTGTTATTAGGTCTGTGGGTATTGCATCTATTCATAATTTTCTGTTACAAAAATGTTGAGATTTATCCCTATTTCCACTGGGTGATAACATTTGTGTTACTCGGTTTTTATCCTCAGGTTATAGTGAATTAAAAATCTTTGCTAGAGTAAGATGATGATAATTTGTAAGATTCGATTTTGAAAGATACATATAATGAATCATTTTGCATACAATTTACAGTAAACATGATCGAACATCAAGGATAAAAACCGAGTCTACCAGAATTTAGAGATGTGTCGAAGTTCTGCTCACTGATTGGTCAGTTTATTTTGGTGATGCTTTATCAAATCTATGAATAACTGATTCTGTCCTTGTGTTGTACAGTAAGCCCCGTCCATGCTAAGGTTTAGTTATTTCGATAATATACCAACCTCAGTCAATATTACCTGTACTCCTACTCAGGCCCATAGATAAACAAATTTAAACGTCGTTAAATATTACTCCTCCTTAGGTCCATATAATCAAGTACCTCGGTCAATATGACTCCTACTCAGGTCCAGAGTATCAAGTATCAACCTCGGTCAATATTACTCATCTCGAGGTCCATAGAACTATGTACCTAGGTCAATATGACTCCTACTTAGGTCCATAGTACAGAGTATCAACCTCGGTCAATATTACTCCTCCTGAGGTCCATAGTCCCAATTACCTCGGTCATTATGACTTCTACTCATGTCCATAGTACTAAGTATCAACCTCGGACAATATTACTTCTCGTCATGTCCATAGAACCAAGTACCTCGGCCAGTATGACTCCTATCAGGTCCATAGTACAAAGTATCAACATCGGTCAATATTACTCTTCTCGGGGTCCATAGAACCAAGTACCTCGGTCAATATGACTCCTACCAAGTCCATTTCAGAGTATCAACCTCGGTCATTATTGCTCCTTCTAAGGTCCATAGAACCAAGCTGAACCTCTGTAAATATAACTCTTCTTCAGGTCCATAGAACCAAGTTTCAACATCGGTCACTATTTCTCCCCCTCAGGCCTACAGAATCAAGTATCAATCTCGGTTGATATTGCTCCGACTCATGTTCATATGACCCAGTTTGAACCTCAGTCACTATTACTCTTCCTCATGTCCGTATAACCAAGTATCAACCTCGGTTAATATTGCCCCTACTCAGCTTCATAGAACCAAGTTTGAGCTTCGTCAATATTACTCTTTATAAGGTCCATAGAACCACCTCGGTCAATATTACTTCTCGTCAGGTCCATATAATCAAGTATCAGCTTCGGTCAATATTGCTCCTACTGAAGTCCATATAACCAAATTTTAACCTCTGTCAATATTACTTACATCAGGTCCACAGAACCAAGTATCAACCTCGGTCAATATTACTCCTCGTCAGGTCCATATAACCAAGTATCAACATCGGTCAATATTGCTCCTATTCCAAGTATCACGCTCAGTCAATAATACTCCTACTCAGGCCCTTCGGACCAAGTATCAACCGCGGTTAATATAACCCCTACTGAAGTCCATATAATCACCCATCAGCCTCATTGACAGTTCTTAATTGTAGAAAATATCCTTTTTCTGACAAAAATATATAAATAGATATCATACGTTTTGCATTGATTATAATGGGGAATCTGTACGTTGCGAGAACAGGTTAGTGCATAGTACAAACGGTTTGATCACAGCAATTTATATACAAACTTTGACGGTGTTATTGTGTGGCTTAACATGAAACTCCGACAACTTCAAACACAAAAAAAAATATACTTAGAATTATTAAAGAACTACTCGATAACCATTTTTATTTTTTTAGTTTCGTAAATAGTGTTATTTGCATCTTGTTTTTGTATAAAGTATGTATAAAATCATCAATTGTGAAAAGCAATTACCAAAACTGTATGTCTATAGTTCAGTGCAAAACTATTGTATCTCCTTCTTTATTCATATGTAGTTACAATAGTTTTGACCCCTTGATGTGTAATGTGAAAGTCATATCAATATACATGTGCCAACACAATTTCAGCTACTTAAAGTAAAGCATTTAGAAACTATTTGCAGTTTTGTTACTGTAAGCTACGAAGTAGATGGGATCACCGTACTATTACTAAACCAACTTGCTAAGTACCAACCTAAGAATATGTCAATAATCTCATTGTGTTGTGTATTTTGAGCTTGATTTTAGAGATACGGTTAAACTGAAACATAACGAGTGTAAATCGTCTGCTCTGATTACATGAACATATTTTAAAACTTTAAGTCAATGTATTTTCTTAGAAATAAGTTATAACACTTATACAACTGGGTATATAGGATTTTATTAAGAACTTCGATTTAGTGAAGCTTTCGATGTTCCTAATTCTAAAATACGACAGTTAAAATTATTTTGACATCATGTTTTACTAGCATTACCACTACAAATGCGTTTGCAAAAGAAATTTTCGAAATATTTAATGTTAACGCTGAATTACAGTTACTTCAATTTCAAACAATATTCAATTTAAATGGAGGTAATTTAAAATTATCCATATTTCATTTTTTTATAGACGGAGAATCTGCGATAAATGGGTCAAATTTGTACGTTTTTTTCTATTATTTCATACCAATTTTAAGAATTTTATATCTTTAAGCGGTCTTTGACTCATGGTATGTGTTTTAACAGCATATTTCATGTTTTCATATAAAGGGAGGGTAACTCTCAAAAGATGTAACAATTTAAACAAAAAATAAATGTTTTACAAATTGTGGGTCAAAACAAAATATTTATCACATATCTATTCTAAATTATTTTTAAAATAAGAAAATTAGTTAAGATACAAAAGTTGATACTTAGCAATCTTGTTCAGTGTAATTTAGCGCATACATGCGAAAAATAGCTCTTATATGATACGAATATACGTTTGTATGATATCGATCTGATTATAATACACTACCATGTGCTCGCTACCTACATATTCCCCAGGAGTGTTTGAACTAGCGGCTAGCCGCAAGATAATAACAACCTTTCTTTTCTTAATTTCAGGACATGTGACGATATGCAGTTCATAGGGGAAGTTGCTCAAGAAATTGCACAGAGTCAAGAATTTCTGGCAGTAAACAATAATATTGAACGCACCATGTCAGATATGGAACACATCAAAAACACAAAAAAGCAGCAGAAAGCCACTCTTGGAAAGTCAAGAAATGATGTTCTGCAAAGCATTAAAGATTATAGAAGGCATGTGCACAAAATATTTGATACTCTTGAGAAGAAAGTCAAAGACGATTTGGAGAGACTTTATAAAGTTAACGACAAAGACATGCAAGATGACATAGACTGCCTCGACAACTGCATGGCCGAGTTGAAACAGCGAAAGCATCAACTTGAGACAACAAGTGCTGTCAATGAGTCTCAGACATTCATTTATGTAAAGAAGGCACAGCAACAGATGAAAGATGGTGAACAGATGACACAAACATCTCTAAGAAATGACAATTTCGTGTTCATAATTAATCCAGACCTAGAGAGATTCCTTGCCAGTCTGAAAAATCTGGGGACATTCGAAATGAGGTCAACTGTACCAGAGGTCATGAAACAGAACCATCTCTACAAAGATTCTTTTATTGGGACAGACTATAACGTAAGAATTGAAGAGGACAAGAAATCTTGCTTCATAGCTGGATCCTGTCAGATGGCGGATGGAGCAATACTACTTACTGACAGTACCAATAAAAAATTGAAACGACTGGACGCCTCATACACAGTGACTGACTACTGTGATCTGCCTGTAAAGCCACAGACAGTATGCTGTATTGGTCAGCACGAGGTAGCTGTAACCAACAAGAAGAAAAACATTCACTTTGTGTCTGTAGACAGTAAGATGACAGTTACTCGGTCAATGAAGATGAATCACGATGTATGTGGCATAGCATACAACAACAACCAACTATATATGTCAAACTACAACAAAGTTTACATCTACAACATGTCAGGCACGTGCCTCCGTACTCTGTACAAGGACAACAATGGTGTAGAAATGTTTGCCAGAGCCCAACATATTGCTGTCAGTCCTGATGGTACCAAGATCTATGTGAGAGATCACGCAATAGGATTGGTGACACTGGACAGTTCAGGCCAACTCCTGTCTAGATTCTCTGATAGCCAGCTCTATGGTCCCGGTGGAGTGTGTGTAGACATGGATGGTAATGTGTTTGTGTGTGGCTACAGGTCACATAATATTATACAGGTAGATGAGCAGGGAAAACGAAAGATTGGGGTGGTAACAAAACCTGGGATCAAATATCCATGGTCAGCGTGTATTGATAAATTTCAGTCAACACTTATTGTGACTAGAAATATGGACACAGTGCGAGTGTTCGACTTGGAGTAGGAGTAGTGTTTGACTGAATTGGAGTGTTTGACTTGGACGTGATAGTGTTTAACGTCAAATGAAATGTTTGGCTCGGGAGTGATTGTGTCTGAACTGGGAGTGAGAGCATGACTTGAAGTGAGAGTGTTTGCCTTGTAATGAGAGTCTTGAACTGCAAGTGAGATATTAAGCTCCTTCAGACATAATTTGGGAATGAAAGTCATGTCAATGCATGATACTGGTGATTTTCATAGAACAAAGCAACCTTACACTTGTCTATAGTCAATATGTCGGTGTATCACTAACTTCTGCTATGAAACACAATAAGTAATAAATATAAATAGTAACTAACTATTGTTAATTATAACGTTTGTTAGCGGTTGGTGTCGTTCAATGTGGTTGTCCTTGCAGGAAGTAACTATTTCATGGTCTAACCTCATTGTCTATGTATGATAATTATGTCTAACCGTATATATATATTATATCTGTCTTACCGTCTATTTATTATATTTTAACTATCCGTCTATTATTATGCTTGTGTCTAACCATCTATTTACTATTTTGTATTCGCTACCGTCTATTTATTATATTTGCGTTCAACCGTCTAGTTATTAAATTGTATAATATGACTAATCGTCTATTGATTATATTTGTGTCTAAACGTCTATTTATTATAATACGATAAAATCAGTTTTTGGCGGTGCTTTAGCACCGTCAGATGTATAATGGTTTTTTTCAATGGAATATTAGGAATGTGACAAACCTAACAGCACAATGCAACACTATGCAACACTACGCTAGAAGAAATAGTCTCTCATGCATGCCTTTAATAAATTCGATATTATGTGATCACTGACAGAAAATGATGATGTGTGTTCGCTTACTGTGTAATTTACAAATATTGTCCTTGTGTGTTCGCTTACTGTTAATTAACAAATATTAACCTAAGTAAATCCTTAGATTGCCTATGTATTAATACGCAATAATAGAGCGCTTCTTCGGGATTTTGATTATGACGCATTATGACAGACGATCAGTCGGTGTTTGTAAACAAAAGGCCCCTTATTTATTTGATGTCCTAAATAAGAAACAATGATCAGAATATAGGCAATTTATTATTTATTTAGGTCATACATACCTATTTTATCAAAATGTCACTAAGTCAACTTTTTATCATCTGTTTAAAAGGTTATAAATCGAGTTAAAATCGTGCTACAAGCAGACGGCCTGTGTCTATAGAAAATGTATCATGTTACTAAAAATAGAACAGTCAGTGCTCGCAGAAGAGCTTGCTCAGAAAAAAATCTACGGAAGCTAATTCGGGCCATAAGAGTTAGCTACAATATGTTTTATTGGGATGCCAATATCAATCATCTGAATCACTGAATGTAAAAAAAAATCATGGAAGTTATATTTACAGCACTAAAATATGTTTAAATATGAAATTGGTAATGAATATCGATCATCTGAAACATCACTGAATGTGAAAAACAAACCATGGAAGTTACTTTTACAGCACTTCCATTTCCCATCCATTCCCCATCCATTCCAACACTTACAAAAAGCACCGCACATCAGTGCCTTCAGCACTTTGATTATATTTGCATCTAACCGTCTATTTATTATAATATGTCTTACCGTCTGGTTTTTTTTATATTTGCCTCTAACCGTCTATTTATTATCATTTTACTAACCGACCGTCCATTATTATATTTGTGTCTAACCGTCTATTTATTATAATGTTAATAAAAGTCTATTTATTATATTTGTGTCTAACCGTATATTTATTATAATATGGCCAGTCTATTTATTTTATTTGCATCTAACCGTCAATTTCTTATCTGATGAGTAACCGTCTATTATTATATGTAATATGTCTTACCATCTGTTTAACACGTTTATTGTCTACCATTGCCTCTAATCGTCTTCGTTGTAAACGTGTATATATTATGTTATTAATAAACGAGTTAATAAATAATTGTCTTGTCGTTTTTTATTTGCCTAGCTTGCTAGTACCATTCCAACTTTTTAGCTTGGCCTTTCGACGAAAAGGCAAGCTATTCAACTCACCATGGCAGGCGTCAGTGTTGCTTAACATTTTACGGCAAAAACGGATTCAAAGAATGCAACTAAACTCCACACATGTATTTACTGTCGTAACAGTTTCTAAAGAAAGTGTCATGAAAAGTTGTGCCCATTTTCCCTTTTTTAATTATAATTATTTAATATTGTATTTTAGAAAATACAGTTAGGAGTTCGGATGCGTAGTAATTAAATGCGTTAGCACGAGTGATTTTTAATTACTCGCATCCAAACGAAGGTTTGGGAGCATGGAAAGTTTGTTGTCATTAACATTTCATTCAAATTACTGTTGAGTTACGTCTTCGTGTCGTATATTTACCAAGTGACGTTATGTAACGTGGCGCTTCCAACGGATGAAATATACGCGGGGAAATAATGGAACAGCCGTATTTCATCGAAGAATAACATACAGTTGTCTCTCTTCATTATGTATATGAAAGACTGCGCAGGTCGTGTTAGAATATCTCTTTTAAGCCTTTTTTAAGTAATTCAATGAAACCTGATACAAGTATTCACTGACATAATTTTTTTTTTTAAAAAATGAAGCGCCGATTTCTTACGAGTTACCCATTCATAATTTTACGCATTTTACACATATTCAATCGCGGATATTTTAAGAACCCTTGAATACACCTATCATTTTAATCAGGACATATAATTTATTATATGACCTGCACATCTAGACATCTAGAGTTTTGATAAACGGTTACCTCGTTCGCCCGGCCCGCTTCTGACTTCTTCGTTACTCTATGTCTGTCTGTCTGTCTATGCTACGCGGATCCATAGACATATGCAAGATACGATATTGGCAGGTCGAGACTAGATAAACGGTTTAGTACTTTATTTTTTTGCGAGTTAGTTGCCACACTACGACTAGCTGTGTCACATCACTTAAATGTTAATATAAAAACATAATAAGTATTATAGTTTATATAAATACCTACATTATGTTTTTTTTAAAATTAGGCATATATAATAAAATAAGGATTGCGGACTTGTTAAAGAACTGCGATACGTGAAGTTTTAAACAATAACAAAAACTGTTTACGCTATTTTACATGATTACTAATGACATTTAATGGATTCTATGCTTGGTGCAAACCTGTAATTGGTGTAAATAATTACGTACCACTAATAAACATATCGTCTACACATTATTTTCTGAGAGGAATGGCATGACATAGATTCTGGCACGTCTCCAGGTATGCATGGAGCTGATATTAGGAAACGATTTACCATGCTAGTCATAACCGTGTATATGTATACTAAAAGAAAAAAGAAACACAACCCGGGAATTCTGGGCCCAGTTGTTCAAAAAGATCGGTTAACTTAACTCTCTTAATTTCCAATAAATGAATATTTCTACTAGAAACTGAGCATGTGAAAAGCAATATGTTAAGAAGAAATGCAAATTAAAAACATTCAGTAGTATAAAACATATTTTTATGAGAAAATGTACTTTGAAAGTTTGCTCTAACCAAGGATTCAGCTAACCGAGCTTTGAACGACTGGGCCCCTGCTATATATTGTATGTATAATATGCTACTGTTAATCGACTATATATATATAATTGTTACTCGAATGGTACCTGTCTATATTAGACTTTTACTTATGGGGGAAAAAGGACTAAAACAACACATAACATCCCAAATTGTATCCCTTCAACATTTCATTATCTATCGAATACACGTTTGGCTCAAGAGGTGAGCAAAATTAGGATGTAAACTTTTGCAAACTCTTTACATTAAAAACAGTACAGGAAAAGCTGAAAAAAATCAAATAGGAACTTCGACATTTATGAGTTTCTTGTTGCAAAGTATACCGTGATTAAAAAGTCTACAACATCGAAATTGTGTCCGTTCTCTAACTAGCTGCGACACATTTTTTTTTACACAACCCTGGGGACATTTTTTTAATATTGCGTGGAATTAAGTGTGCAGTATATACATTATATAAAATTCTCGAGTTGCGTTTCTTTTATCCTTTAGTATATATTGTTTGGTACATTGGAAACTATAGACTGGCTATCGTCTCAGCGGTTATAGTTTCTTTTAAAATACATGTCTTTGCGATCAGAATAAAAATAAAGTCATTTGAGATCAGTCATGTTATGAATAGCTTTGAATCACTTATGTTTGAAGACAATAATTCAAAGTGGACTTACTGCAGACTATTTGATTTGGTAATAACTTGAGTTGTCTCAAAATATTGAACACATAAACAAACATACTGACATAGCCAGTCTAATGAAATCAGTAAACCTGTAGTAGCATGCACCAAAACAAGAACTCCGTGCCGAAATAACCTTTATTAAAACTGTCAGCAATCGCATAAGCATACAAAAAACACATTAGCGTTGCCAATGGAACATCTAAAGATTTTTCTTATTTCTGTTTTAAAAGACATTCACGTGATCACAGATCTCACAAAATTTGTGAAAAGATATACAGTTGTTAAAATGTTAACTGTTCCAATAAAAATGTTTTAGAACCTAAGGATAAAAACCGAGTAACACAAATTTTACCACCTACTGAAAATAAAATCAAGTCTCAACATCTCTCCAATGCAAAATTATGAGGATAAAAACCGAGTAACACAAATTGTATGGCCAACTGAAAATAAGGTGAAATCTCAACATCTGGGTAATGAAAAAGTATGAATAATTGAATAATGTTTAAGGCTCATCAACACAGTATAGGTTATTTAGAGCCGCCCCAGATAGAGGGGAAGGATACATAGGAATCCGGGAACCTGCCCTACTCTTATTATCGAATAGATTCCTATGGTTCTTTAACTCGAACTTAAACGTGCTCGGTGTGTGTGTGTATAAGCGTTTATTTATCCTCGCTGTATTGCACTAAGCATTTTAGCGAGCAGACCTCGGTTTTAAAGTCTCATCCGAAGGACTGGTAAGGTAGGAAATACTTTTTGAAATATTTCGATAATTAACCCAAATATTTCGATAATTAACCCAAATTCGGCCCTGGCTGGGATTGAACGCGCGATCCCTGGGTTACTAAGCCGCAGTGCTAACCATTACACCACGGCGCTACCGATAACGTGCTCGGAGGATAGACCGATAAACGGGACCGACCGGTTTACGTCCCCATCCGACGGACGAGGCTAAGGGAAAGTGTCTTGCCAGAGAACACACCGACGGAACTCTGTGGCACCACGGAGGATTGAACACGGGGCAGCCGGTTACAAATCCGCCGCGCTACCGACTGCGACACGCCAGCCCTCAAAAAAAAAAAAAAAAAGTATGAATAGAATAGAATTTGTTTTATTATCCTCGTCAATAGGTCTAGGACGGGTCGCGGGCATCCCGCCGTAGACATTACAATGTTCATAATAGTTAATGCATTAAGTCTGATAAGACTCATGAGCATATGATAGATACTGCAACAACTACTCAAAATAGATACAATGACGTGACAGTGTCTTAAAGTAATTCATGTAAATACATATAACAACACACAATAGCATGACAAGCAATATACACTATTTAAATGTAATTTTCGTTCATGCATTATGAGAATTCATGTTTTACGACAATGGTGCGCAGAACCTATCTTCAAAGAATGCATTTATTGTAATAATGAAATATTTGCATTAATAGAATTTTCAGTTGTCACAAAAGGTGTACCTAAAAGAAACAGTATTAAAAAAACACACACACAAAAACAACAAAAAACAAACAATTGACACAAATTTCACACAGGAGGGTAATAGTATTGTTTACCATTACTTATCCGGTATATACAGATAAGTTTCTATGTGTACATAGCCAAATCTTTTATTTGTTTCTTATTTTTTGATGTTATTAAATGAGTCAATTTGATCATGTTCGGTCTTCTATAAAATATGATTTTAAATACAATTTTCTAAGGTCATTATGGACATTCAAATAAAAAATGGTATTCGACCTCTAACACATTGCATAGTTTGCATTTTCTGTTTTCTCTCGGTGTTTTATTTGGTTTATTCCACCTACCAGCTTCTATTTCGAGCCTATGAGAAGACACTCTAAGTTTTGTAAGTGCTTTTCTAAATAAGATACAACATAATGTAATATGTTGTATACACATTGTAATTTTCTTTTTTGTCAATCGCTTTTGAAAACAGTAGATTTTGAAATGTTTGCTTCGCGCGCTCAAATTAAGCATTTCCAAAAATCACAGGCTTTTTCTTAATTGTATTATGGTAGCCCTGGTTCAATATTAGGCCTACTCAGGTCCATAAAACCATGTATCAACATCGGCCAATATTACGCCTACTCAAGTCCATAGTACCAGGTATCGACCTCGGTCAATATTACTCCTACTCAGGTCCATAGTACAGAGTATCAACCTCGTAAATATAACTCCTCCTGAGGTCCATAGACCCAAGTACCTTGGTCCTTATGAGTCCTACTCATGTCCATAAAACCATGTATCAACATCGGCCAATATTACGCCTACTCAAGTTCATAGTACTAAGTATCAACCTCGGTCAATATTACTCATATTCAGGTCCATAAAACCATGTATAAACCCCGGCCAATATTACTCCTAATGAAGTCTATAGTACCAAGTATCAATCTCGGTAAATATTACTCCTATTCGGGTCCACAGTACCAAGTATCAACCTCGGTCAGTATTACTCCTACTCAGCTCCATAGTACAAAGTATCAACGTCGGTCAATATTACTCCTATTCAGGTCCATAGTACCAAGAACGAATTACTGTGGTATTTTCATACGAAACTGACTGCTTTCTATTCCAAATTATCGCATGCATGACAGACTCAAAAATATATGAATGTTTGGCCCTTGATCCATCTTTTTTTCGTAATGGTTAAAAAAAGAAAGTTCTAAATGCTTTTTTAGTTCTTCGGGTTCTTCAGGTTGATTTTCCTCGAGCCGTTCAATATCTCCGAGCCAGTCACACATCTTGTTTAGATTGAATCGTTCTTGTTTTTCATTATTCCACAATTTCATTAATATCCATCCTCGTCTCTGTATCTTCTTCTGTCGATCTCCTGCGTACACTATGGTAATCTTGACAGGGTAGCGAGCATTCTGGCTGCCATTTTCAACCGACGCAGTTGTCGTTGGATGCACGTGTCGATGCACGATTTGACTGGTTCGTGGTCGATTATTAAAACAAATATCTATACTTTAATGCAAAATGTATATAACGTAGTCTAGATTTAATATGGATATTAGTTATTGGGTTTGTTACTGACCCCCTACAGAAATATGTGGGGTCAGTAAGATGTATAGAGGGCGAGGCGATATTTATGGACCGGGTGACGTCACATTAAACAAAGAGTGGAATATGCAAATGAGGTGTAATATTAATATTTAAATGACATATAAAATCTAGATGTAAGATTTATACAACGTTTATTTGAAAACGATATGTTTTACTTTGGTCCTATTCAAGCCTTAGTACCCGGTATATAAAAACATGGTCGTCGACGCCATGCATTTAACGACCGGAGTTTGAACCCTTGAAAGTCTGCTACCGTACCTTTACATTTATGTCAAATAGATATCATACGTTTTGCATTGACACTAATGGGGAATCTGTACATTGCGAGAACAGGTTAGTGCATATTACGAACGGTTTGATCAGTGCAATTTATGTAAAAAATCTGTTTATTATAATATGATTAAAGTCTATTTTTTTATATTTGCATCTAACCGTCTACTTATTATAATAAGACTTACCGTCTATTTTTTTATATTTGCGTCTAACCGTCTATTTAATATGAAAAAGGCACAGCCTAAACGGGGATTTATCCGGCTTCAGTAATAAACTTAAGGATGTTGGCATGGCAAGTTTTGAAATTTTCAAGTTTAAGAATTTTATTTTTTAAATCGTAAATATATTTGACAACAGAATTGTTTCATGTTTTACATTCTAATAGATATGGATATAATGTAGGATTTAAGATGGTAACATATCAAATGTTAACTTTTTTTTTCTTCATATTGTTTACGTCATTTGTAGTCTTTTTTGTTGTCAACAAAATACATATGTGTAGCTCAGAGTAAAATTTATCCTTTTGATTTAAAAATACGATTTTTTTGTTTTTCAATTGTGGGATTGGCTAGGAAATGACGTAGTACTGAGATTTGTATTGCATTGTTACTAAAATTTCTTTGGTATCATTTAGAATCAAATTATCAAAAAAGGTAGGCCATCACACTTTATTTCCGCTAGACGTCTTTGAAGATGACATATATTTCTAACTCCAAAATGTCACTAAAAAGAGGAAAAATAGAGTCACTGAACATTTTCACCATTTTATTCATAACATTACATTTATTGAAAAACAAAGATTAATTTTCAATTACCTATATATATATATATATATATATATATATCTTTGAAAACACACACAAACAATTGAATTGAATTGAATGTTGTTTAACGGCTCATCAACACAGTATAGGTTATTTAGAGCCGCCCCAGAGAGAGGGGAAGGATACATAGGAATCCGGGAACCGTGCCCTACTCTCATTATCGAATATATTTCTATGGTTCTTTAACGTGCTCGGAGGATAGACCTATACACAGGATCGCCCGGTTTACGTCCCCATCCGACGGACGAGGCTAAGGGAAAGTGTCCTGCCCAAGAACACACCGACGAAACTCAGTGGCACCACGGAGGATTGAACTCGGGGCCTCCGATTACAAATCCGCAGCGCTACCGACAGCGCCACGTCAGTCATCCTCATTCGTCTTTTTACTTTAAAAAGCAAACATATATGGACAGTACCCCACCTTTTTCTTTAGCAAAAAAAATAAATTCAAGATAAAAAAAGGTATGTTATAATGCTCAACTTTTGTTAAAACTTGTATATGACAAGGTACTATGACATTTCTTTCAAAACAAGTAAATATATATAGATCTAGGTTCTAATCATTTTTTTATTACAATTTCTATAAATTACATATAATTTGGAGTTGCATGTAGTCTGGGCTGATAATGTCATATAAAGCCCTGATGTAGTTTGACATTTTCGCTGTAAAAATACTGTAAACACAATTTTGCTGACATGGAGATCGAATGTAAAATTAGCTCAGTATCTACTTTTATATATCTATTTTCTTAAAATATCAAAATGTATAATTGAGGATATTGCACTCATCTTTCTTTTTACGTAAGAAAAGGACAGAGATTCACATGCACGTGTTCTGGGATGAAAATTGAAATAAAAAAATTGAAATAAAAGTTACTCATTTCAGATTAAGTTCGGAATCAATCTAGATGTTGCGAAGGTGCATGAACGTAGGTAATCGGATGCAATTGTTAGATTATTAACGATGTCGCTCCTTACAAAGTGATCTACGTAATGCATTAACAGTGTTAGGAAAGCCCAAGGTTTTATGGTTTTAGTTTTCTTTTTTTTAAACTTTATTGTGTACGAAACGACAATTCTAATACACCCATACCAACGTCTAGTTTTTTTGTAATTATATGCGCATGACCTGGGAAAGATGTGTTGACGTTGTACAATGATGCAATTAGACAGAATTTCTAAGAACACGTTAGGATTTTGTAAAGTACTTTAGTACTTTGAATTATTGCAGCTTTTGATGTTCCGAATTGTGAAATATGCCAACTAAAATTATTTCGGCATTATATTTTACTAGCACCACAACCATCACCACAAATTCTTTTGCAAAACACGCTTTTGAAATATTTAATGTTAATGCAAGTGAAGTACCGATTATTCGATTGTTTTAAACCCATAATCGGTTTGTTAGGCATCCGATTAAGATCATCGGTTAAATGTAAACGTGCACTTGTAAAAATGAGTATGATATACAAATAAACACATTTATATCAGTAAGAATACGTTTGCCGAGAAAATACAGACTTTCATGGCCGAGAAAATACAGACTTTCATGGCATCAAAACTCAGATTAACATACACATGCTATACTTCCTATACGGGTAAGTATTATCGAGGTAATTTAAAAAGATCCATATTTCATTTCATGCAACCATATATTTAAAGCATAATTCTGCATCTTGATCGCGGGAAGTAGGTAACTAGTAATCTAGAAGATAAACACACATATAGAATGTATGCGAGCTGAATGTAATAGTTATCGTCATCTTCAGTTTAATACCGAATAACCCATATTTGGGATGATGAAAACTTGTGTAGTTATTAATTGAAACATAAATATACTATTGCATTTGAATAAACAATTATTTTTTTTAGAATAAAGTCATATCTACAATTTAAAACGATCCTTCAACTGTGCCATATGGGGTGTTCTTCACTTCGACATTCATAATTTAAAGGGAAACAACTGTTCGCAAATTTAATTATTTTGATTTACGTGTACTCGTTGTCTCTTTTGGCTGAAAATGTTTAACACACGCTATTATTTTTTTGGTCATGTAGGTTTGACGTAACGAGTCGGATATTTTAAAAGGAAATTTTCTGCGCATTAGCGCGTAATTTCCCCGATTGTGTTTTGTTTATAAATAGATTAACGCGTTGGTTTGAGAGAGTTTGTTAACATTTCTAAAATATTTTTTCCTCTCCAATCTTCTTATGATAGTGTGTAGTGATTTGTAAAGTGGGGTCGAAAAATAATCACAACACCAAGCGTTTTATTGATAATGACGAAATCTGGTGAATGACGATAACTGGTACACAACCAGTAACCGTCTATTATCATATTTGTGTCCAACCGTCTATTTATTATAATGACCAAACGTCTATTTATTTTATTTGCATCTAACTGTCTATTTAATATATGTTGAGTAACTGTCTATTATTATATGTAATATGTCTTACCATCTATTTAACACGTTTATTGTCTACCGTCTATTTATTATATTTGCCTCTAATCGTCTCTGTTGTAAACGTGTATATATTATGTTTAATGCTATTAATAAACGAGTTAATAAATATCATGTCGTGTTTTTTTTGCCTAGCTTGCTAGTACCATTCCTACATTTTAGTTTGGCTGCTTGGCTTTTCGAAGAAAACTTCGAAAAGCCAAGCAAGCTATTCAACTCATCCATGGCAGGCGTCAGTGTTGCTTAACAGTTTACGGCAAAAACAGATTCAAAGAATGCAATTAAACTCCACACATGTTTTTATTGTCGTAACAGTTACTACAGAAAGTGTCATGATTTTGTCATGCATTTAAACAAAGGTGTGCCCATTTTCCCTTTTTTAATTATGATTATTTAATATTTTATTAGCTCTTAAACCTTTTTTAAGTAATTCAATGAATCCTGATACAAGTATGCACTGACATAAAAAGCTGGAGCGCCGATTTCTTAGTTACCAATTCATAATTTTACGCATCATGTTACGCATATTTAATCACGGATATTTTAAGAACCCTTGAATATAAACCTATACTTTTAGGACATAAATACTTTACTATATCTCGACTGAGTTCTGATAAACGGTAGCCTCGGTCACCCGGCCCGCTTCTGACTTCTTCGTTACGCTATGCTACGCGGATCCAGATATTTGCAATTATGCAAGATACGGTATTGGCAGGTCAAGGTTTAATTCTACTAAATCAGCCGGATGTGCTCGCCTGGTGCATCGAAAGTAGTTTTGTATTAAAGAGTGCTAATCTTTTTTTCTTAAAAACTTTTTTAATGCAGTTTCCTGTTATTGTTTGGCTGTAACTGTATTCTGGACATGTTGTTGATATTTGAAAATGCAGCTCATCATGTTTTTGACAGTTTTTGATATAAATTTGAGAAGTGAAAGTAGACAGGGTATGAAATTGCAAGGGGTAAAAATAGAGTTGAGCTTTGACCCGGTGTTAGTATACAACTGAAGAAATTTTTCTTAGAAGGTATTAAATCTCCTATTTCCTTGTTGATGTTTAATAGCAGACATGTTTATTTGCATGATAAAGTACGTTTCCAAGAATTCTAACGAGGTTTGAGTTTTTAACATGTTGTCAACATTCTAATTTACTATGGAAGGGCAATGGACACTCATTTACGCTTTTATAACCTCAAGACTAGATAAACGGTTTTGTAGTTTAATTTTTGTTAGTCAGTTGCCACACGACGACTAGCCGCATCGTTTCACTTAAACATAATAAAGTATTATAGTTTATATAAATACCTACATTTTTTTTTAATTATGCATATATTAAAATAAGGATTACGGACTTGTTAAATAACTGCGATACGTGAAGTTTTAAACAATAACAAAAACTGTTTACGCTATTTTATATGATTACTAATGACATTTAATGGATTCTATGCTTGGTGCAAACACTAATAAACCTATCGTCTACACATTATTTTTCTGAGAGGAATGGCAATGGCGTGACATAGATTCTGGCACGTCTCCAGGTATGCATGGAGCTGAGATTAGGAAACGATTTACCATGCTAGTCAGAACCGTGTATATGTATACTAAAAGAAAAAAGAAACACAACCCGGGAACTGCTGGTCCTGAGCTATATATATTGTATGTATAATATGCTGCTGCTAATAGACTATGGCAAACCAATTGTCCAATAATTACGTTTTTCGAACGTAAAACCAGGTTTATCGAATACTAACCTATATTTTTGAGCGAAAACATAGGATAACGGGCGTAAACCATAGTTTACGCTCGTAAACCATAGTTTACGCTCGTGAACCCAGGTTTACGTTCGATAAACTAGGTTTATCGATTGAACTATGAATTTCGGTCGTTATCCTAAGTTCACGAGCGTAAACCTACGTTTACGGTCGAAACCCTGGGTTCACGAGCGTGAACCATAGTTTACGAACGTGAACCTATGTTTACGACCGTGAACTTGGATTTACGACCGTGAACCTGGGTTAACGACCGTGAACAATAGGTTCACGCTCGTGAACATAGGATAACGACCGAAAATCATAGTTTTGTTCAAAAAACCTAGTTTATCGAACGTAAACCTAGGTTCACGTTCGTAAACTATGGTTCACGCTCGTAAATCCAAGTTCACGGTCGTAAACATAGGTTCACGTTCATAAACTATGGTTCACGCTCGTAAACGTAGGTTCACGTCCGTAAACTATGGTTCACGCTCGTAAACATAGGTTCACGTCCGTAAACTATGGTTCACGGTCGTAAACCTAGGTTCACGCTCGTAAACTATAGTTCACGTTTGTAAACTATGGTTCACGGTCGTGATTTGCTATACATCACAGATACCGGTCCGAAAGCATAGTTACAGGTCGATAAACCCGGTTTTACGAAAGTGAACCTATGTTTACGAGCGTGAACCTAGGTTTACTAGCGTGAACCATAGTTTACGAGCGTAAACTATAGTTCACTGTTATAAACATAGGTTTACGTCCGTAAACTATGGTTCACGCTCGTAAACTATGGTTCACGTTCGTAAACTATGGTTCACGGTCGTAAACATAGGTTCACGGTCGTAAACATGGATTCACGGTCGAGAACCCATGTTCACGCCCGAAATTCATAGTTGATTTGATAATCCTAGTATATCGACCGTAAACCATGGTTTACGTTCGATAAACTAGGTTTCTCGATTGAACTGTGAATTTCGGTCGTTATCCTATGTTTACGAGCGTTAACCGGGGTTCACGAGCGTAAACCGGGTTTCACGAGCGTGAACCATAGTTTACGAACGTGAACCTATGTTTACGACCGTGAACTTGGGTTTACGAGCGTGAATCTACGTTTACGAGCGTGAACTATGGTTTACGGATCAATTGGCTTGCCATATTAGTGGCTATATATAATGTTAACTAAATGTTATCCCTTCAACGTTTCATTATTGATCGAATACACGTTTGGATCAAGAGGTGAGCAAAATAAAGGTAAACTTTTGCAAACTCTTTACATTAAATACAGTACAGAAATTGCTCAAACTTTTCAAGAGGAACTTCGACATTTATGAGTTTCTTGTTGCAAAGTTAAGTGTACTGTGATTAAAAAGTCTACAACGTCACAGTTTTGTCCGTTCTTTAACTAGCTGCAACAAGTTTTTTTTAAGTGTCACTTGTTCTAAATTCTTATACAGGGATGTGTCGACATATGTGTCACATGTGTTCTAAATGTACTACAAGGATGTGCCGCCATGTGTACTACATATCATATGTGCTGCTTTCTTATACAGGGATATGACGCCATGTGTACCACATATGTGTTATTTTCTTATACAGCGACACGTTGCCATGTGTGCTGCATATTTGAAACTTCCTTATATGTCGCCATGTGTGACACATATGTGTTAGTTTCTTATACATGAATGTGTCGCCATGTGGGTTACACATTTGAAACTGTCTTATACAGGGGTGCGTCGCCCTGTGTACCACATGTGTGATACTTTCTTATACAGGGATGTGCCACCATGTGTACCACATATGTGTTAGTTCTTATACAGCGATATGTTGCCATGTGTGCTACATATGTGTTACTTTTTTTATACAAGAATAAGTCGCCATGTGTACCACATATAACAAAGCCCTAGGGACTTTTTTTGGAATATAACGTGAAATTAAGAGTGCAGTATATACATTATATAACGGAAATTCTCGAGTTGCGTTTCTTTTATCCTTTAGTATATATTGTTTGGTACATTGAAAACGATAGACTGGCTATCGTCTCAGCGGTTATAGTTTCTTTTAAAATACATGTCTTTGCGATCAGAATAAAAATAAAATCATTTGAGATCAGTCATGCTATGAATAGCTTTGAATCACTTATGTTTGAAGACAATAATTCAAAGTGGACTTACTGCAGACTATTTGATTCGATAATAACCTGAAGTTGTCTCAAAATATTAAACACATAAACAAACATACTGACATAGACAGTCTAATGAAATCAGTAAACCTGTAGTAGCATGCACCAAACCAAGAACTCCGTGCCGAAATAACCATTATTAAAACTGTCAGCAATCACATTAGCATACAAAAAACACATTAGCGTTGCCAATAGAACATTTAAAGATTTTTCTTATTTCTGTTTTTAAAGACATTCACGTCATAATAGATATCGCAAAAGTTGTATAAAGATATACAGTTGTTAAATGTTAACTGTTGCAATACAAGTGTTTTACTTCAGAGCACGTGGTTTTTCAATAGCCTGTTTCGCAAACAATGGTTGAGTTATTTCCCATTACGAACTCTTCAGCGGAAAAAGAGAAGAAATGACCATGTCTCAAACACGGTTTCAGAAGCAGACGTAGAAAAAAAGTGCACAATATAAAATCCTGTGAAAGTCACATTCTAAATGGTATATTCTAACAATATGTCATATTTGTTACTTCGTCCGAATTTAACGTTCAGCTTGACCTTTGTGTCGGGAGGATAACCTGTACTAAAGTCCACATATCCTTCGTAAATGTCTTTCTCGGTTTTCTCAAGTTTAAACCAATCTTCCCAGCCTTTATCTGTACGTCGACCGCCTTGGGGATGTAATACCTGAACTTCACCCCGTAGCTGGCTCCTTTCTGTATCATCATGGGCTCGAACACGAAGCATCCCTCTTGTTTCCACATCGGGTATTGCTTCGGATATGGCTCCACGTACGTATCGACGTTCTTCACGTGAATAAGATAGTTGAAAACGTTGATGAAATTCGGGCCGGCCTGTCCGCTTGGAAGCGCGTAAATTTCAAACTTATAAAATCCGCTCTGTGCTACAGCTATGTTATAAGGACTTCTGAGCCCATGTTTTGCGTAAAGACGGAGTTGTTACATTCTTGGAGCGGGTTCATGCGCTTAAATTTCGTTGTGAACCTCACCTTATCGCTCATTCCGATCACAATCTCCACTTTGTTTGTGTCCAGACGAATCACAGGATCGGAGTGAGTCACTGTCGTCAGTCCATATGGTTCAAATTTTGCCTGTTGTCCCAGATATCCTTCTGTCAGGTATGGTATGTCGTCGTTAGAAGCCATTTTCTCCTGTTTTGCTTTTCCGTTAGGGCACACTGTTATAAGATCCCCTTCACAAAACACCGCCGATATAAATGTTAAGACAATAGCTATATTATCCAGATACCAATCAGCGATTTTATCAATCACCCTGTGTTTGATGTGATCAGTATTGTTAACACTTATTTATTTACAGAGAAGAAATCCTTGGCAGATGTTACACAGTCAGCAGCTCACTATTTCTGCGTAGGTGCTCGTATATTCCTTACATCTGCAGGTATGTTAATGATTCAAGTGGTCCTATGATACAGTATAAACTCATGCAAATCAGCTCATAAACTAACGTATTTAAACGTTATTATGATTTGTCATAAAAGTGCGAAATCGAATGTTTTTCACTAAAACGCACACTCACCCAACCGCTAACTACTATATTAAGAGTTTCTGTAGCCTTCAACTTGACTTGATGTATCGCTTACCTCCTGTTCAGTCACTTGTAAATGAATATATTACACAGTATGTTTACATCTGTATTTGCCACCGATTTGATCAATATGTAAATATTTATTTTAGTTTATAGCAGAGATATATAGGTAATATATGTTATCTCCAAATATTCAGAACTACTTTATTTGTCTTATCTTTATGATAATTTAATATTAACAAACATAAGTTCCATACACTTCCTAGAAACCCGGATGGCCTTGGAGAAACACAGCGTTGCAGGTAATAATACTTAGATGTAGAACGAAACAATAAGATGAAGATAAAGTAAATTATCCTTCAGACATTTGGCAATCGTGCCTCTAATTATGTTAGCAGCATGTGGTGTACTGAGCAAATGTGTTGCAGCACTAATGAAAGGTAATTCAGAATTCCATTTACAATCCCTCAAAAGGGTCGGACACGTGCCCCACGGCTGCCCCCCACGTCCCCCCACCCCACCCACCCCCACACACGCCCTACCCTCACCCGGTTCTCCGGTTCCCTTCACATTAAGACCATGCTAACGCTGTCATCAGCGCCATCGAGAGTTATTTGTACAAGCTTTTATCATCAAAGTCAAAACTAAATAAAATCTATATTTTGTAATTGTCAAAAGGTTTCGCCTCTGTATTGCTCTTCTTCTTGTTAATATGTGAATTAAGTTGTGCCATGTCTATGCAGGAATGTATCGGTATATGCGTGTCATATATGTTCTACTTTCTTATACATGGATATGCTGCCATATGTGCCACATATGTGCTAATTTCTAAATACATGGATGTGTCGATATGTACACCACATGTCGCCATGTGTGTCACACATGTGCTACTTTCTTGTACAGGGATATGTCGCCATGTGTTTCCCATGTGTTCTAAATTCTTATACAGGGATGTGTCGCCCTGTGTGTCACACGTGTTCTAAATTCTTATACAGGGATGTGTCGCCCTGTGTGTCACACGTGTTCTAAATTCTTATACAGGGATGTGTCGCCATGTGTATCACATGTGTTCTAAATTATTATACAGGGACGTGTCGCCATGTGTGTCACTTGTGTTCTAAATTATTATACAGGGATGTGTCGACATATGTGTCACATGTGTTCTAAATTCTTATACAGGGATGTGTCGACATATGTGTCACATGTGTTCTAAATTCTTATATAGGGATGTGCCGCCATGTGTGTCACATGTGTTCTAAATTCTTATACAGGGATGTGTCGACATATGTGTCACATGTGTTCTAAATTCTTATATAGGGATGTGCCGCCATGTGTGTCACATGTGTTCTAAATTATTATACAGGGATGTATCGCCATGTGTGTCACATGTGTTCTAAATTCTTATACAGGGATGTGTCGACATGTGTCACATGTGTTCTAAATTCTTATAGAGGGATGTGTCGACATTTGTGTCACATGTGTTCTAAATTCTTATACAGGGATGTGCCGCCATGTGTACTACATACGTGCTGCTTTCTTATACACGGATATGACGCCATGTGTACCACATATGTGTTACTTTCTTATACAGCGATATGTTGCCATGTGTGCTACATATGTGTGACATTTTTATACCAGAATATGTTGCCATGTGTACCACATATGTGTTACTTTATGATACAGGGATGTGTTGCCATGTGTACCGCCTATGTGTTAGTTTCTTATACATGGATGTGTCGCCATGTGGGTGACAAATTTGAAGTCTTATTCAGGGGTACGTTGCCCTGTGTACCACATATATGCTGCTTTCTTATACACGGATATGACGCCATGTGTACCACATATGTGTTACTTTCTTATACAGCGATATGTTGCCATGTGTGCTACATATGTGTTACTTTTATATACAAGAATATGACGCCATGTGTACCACATATGTGTTACTTTATGATATAGGGATGTGGTGCCATGTGTACATCCTATGTGTTAGTTTCTTCTACATGGATGTGTCGCCATGTGGCCGACATATTTGAAACTTTCGTATACAGGGGTGCGTGGCCCTGTGTACCACATGTGTGATACTTTCTTTTACAGGGATGTGCCGCTATGTGTACTACATATGTGCTGCTTTCTTATACAGCGATATGTTGACATGTGTGCTACATATGTGTTACTTTTTTATACAAGAATATGTCGCCATGTGTACCACATATGTGTTACTTTTTTATACAGGGATATGTCACCATGTGTGTCACATATGTGCTACTTTATTATACGGGGATGTGTCGTCATGTGTACCGCATATGATTTGAAACATTCTTATACAGGGATGTGTCGCCATGTGTACCACATGTGTGATACTTTCTTATACTGGGTGTGTCGCAATGTGTACCCCAAAACTTGTGTCGCCATGTGTACCCCAAAACTGATTCTTTCTTATACAGGCATGTGTCGCCATGTGTACCACAAAAGTGATATTTTCTTATACAGGCATATGTCGCCATGTGTACCATAAAAGTGATACTTTCTTATACAGGCATGTGTCGCCATGTGTACCCCAAACGTGATACTTTCTTATACATGCATGTGTCGCCATGTGTACCACAAACGTGATACTTTCTTATGCATGCATGTGTCGCCATGTGTACCACAAACGTGATACTTTCTTATACCGGCATTTGTCGCCATGTGTACCACAAAAGTGATACTTTCTTATACAGGCAAGTGTAGCCATGTGTATCACAAACGTGATACTTTCTTATAAAGGCATTTGTCGCCATGTGTATCACAACAGTAGTTCTTTCTTATACAAGCATGTGTCGCCATGTGTACCACAAACGTGATACTTTTTTATACAGGCATGTGTCGCCATGTGTATCACAAACGTGATACTTTCTTATACAGGCATGTGTCGCCATGTGTATCAAAAACGTGATACTTTCTTATACAGGCATGTGTCGCCATGTGTACCACAAACGTAATACTTTGTTATACCGGCATTTGTCGCCATGTATATCACAAAAGTGATACTTTCTTATACAGGCAAGTGTCGCCATGTGTATCACAGAAGTGATACTTTCTTATAAAGGCATGTTTCGCCATGTGAATCACAAAGTGATTCTTTCTTATACAGGCATGTGTCGCCATGTGAATCACAAAAGTGATACTTTCTTATACTAGCATGTGTCGCCATGTGAATTACAAAAGTGATACTTTCTTATAAAGGCATATGTCGCCATGTGAATCACAAAAGTGATTCTTTCTTATACAGGCATGTGTCGCCATGTGTATCACAACAGTAGTTCTTTCTTATACAGGCATGTGTCGCCATGTGAATCACAAAAGTGATACTTTCTTATACAGGTATGTGTCGCCATGTGTGTCACAAAAGTGATACTTTCTTATACAGGCAAGTGTCACCATGTGAATCACAAAAGTGATACTTTCTTATACAGGCATGTGTCGCCATGTGTGTCACAAAAGTGCTAAATTCTTAAACAGGGATATGTCGCCATATGCATCACAAAAACTGATACCTTTTATACAGGAATACGGAACTGCCGCGTCGACTTAGTCATAATCTTAATCAAAATAGACATTATTTGGTATTAAGACTAAACGATGACTCTGTCTTCATTTATTTATTTATAACACTATATGTATTATGATATGTACGTCATGGCATTATTACATTCCTACACCGTAAATTAGGTGCTAAATAGTAATATTTGTATGTGTGCACATTTTTATCAGAATAATAGTTTGTTTTGTGATAGATAGAAGTTCAGTACAGTAATATAAAGTTTGAAAGGCCCGTGGACAGCTCGATTTACTTCAAAGTCGGTACACTATTTTCACAATTACCATCGCTCAGCACCATGCTCGTGATTATAATTAGGAGCAACTCCAGCTGCCGTTACCTTGAACTCAAAACCAGCACCGGTCTCGTGGATCTAATTATGAAGAACATCAGCTGTAGCCATCTTGAATGTTGCGTTGATCTCAGTTGCAAAACTATTTTATGTAAAACTTTGATATAAAGAGTATCCATGTGAAGTTTATTAAAAATGCCAAACGGGTTATAAGGATATGTCGTTAATGCAATAGTAAATGAAGATGACGGAATATAGACCAAAAAACGTTAAAATAGCTCCATTTCGAATCAGGTGACCTAAATTATAGAAAAAAATGCAATTAAACAAACGAAATGTTTATTCCAAAAAGAAAAAAAAAGGAGTTAAAAAAGTATGTGTGTTGAGCAGCTTTAGCGTACAGCTAGACATAATCGGCACAATGACGTTCGTCAATCTGTCCGTCCGTTCGCGAGTATGTCTCATCATGTTCACGTTTGCTATCAGTTCGGGTTCTAAGACCATATATTTACAGGCTACACATCACTGCCAGTGTGTTAGCATGTGAGATTCTGAACTACGATTTTGAATATGTTTATTTGTTGCTAATAGAAAATGTTAACGTTTGCGATAAGCTCAGTTTCTTCAAAAATCTACTCTACTGTACCGTTAAAAATGGCCTTCCTTATAGAGCATTATACTTATTTGTTGGACGTTGTTTATTTCTGTTAGTAGAAGATGTTAAAGTATCTAGTGTTGGATCTCACATTTTGACCACATGTTCACAGTGATCTCGGAACCTACTTTCTCATTTTTTTAAATCTTGACTTTTAAAACAAAGTAACCGAAAAATTACCTAATTTATAAACTGGGTCAAAATTAGGTCACGATGATCCACTTTTCGTTTTTATAATCAAAGACGTGGAAAGCTGGAGTGTCTAAAAGTAATCATAATGTATGTCCCGTTGCCATCATATTGCCTACAAGAACCTATTTAATTTCCATGTTATGGTGAGCAAAAATATGCGACTAAATTATATAAACTTATTCTGTGCATTTTTTGTTTTATAATGTTTATCCAGGTGTTACGGGAATGTAGTATGAAATATTTGGAGGCTTCGTAAGATGCTACATGTATTAACACAGGCCTGGATTAGTTATGAATGTTGGCATCATGTTTTGCTTGGGAATGCATTAACATTATAATACGATTTGGGCATAGCATTTTCATTTATCAACCAGCTTTTAATGAAGAATAAGCATCAACTGGAAGAGGGTAACCCGTATCTTAAAAGATACGTAAGGTGGCATACTTCTGACATCCAGTTAGCCACTTAGCTGCATCATTAACAGGCTTTTACGCAAGTTAAGCACTTACTGATGTCGACATAACTATACAAATAAGTGGCTTTTATCACTTTATTATGTCAACATCAAAAAAAGTTATGGCGACATAACAGACGTGATGATAGCTAAGTGGCTAACTATGCCACCATAGATACGAGTCTACTGATACGTTACAAAATTAGCGGTTACCCACGCATCGGTGATTTAGGCGATTTGTTGAATATGTTATTGCCCATTTTCCTCTTCTTCTTTCTTTAAACTTGTACACTATCGTGTTCTGTATGATGTTTACGATATGCGTCTACACTATGAGACTACACTATATACTCCGAGTTTACCGACAGTGAGTTTACACTATACATGAGTTCACACTATGCGTTAACAATTATGATTTTACACTATGAGTTTACGCTGATGAGTTTACGCTGTGAGATTACACAACCATGAGTTTACACTATAAGTTTACACTATAAGTTTACACTATGAGTTTACACTATGAGTTACACAACTGTATGAGTTACCGCTAGGTATTTTCGCGGTTATTTTACGTTATGAGTGTATATACACCTATGAGTTTACACTTTACACTATTAGTTTACGCTATGAGTATACACATATATTAAAACTATTCACTTTGAGATTGTTACCGAATATGAGTTAACACTATACACTATACAGAATTAGTTTATACAAAAATTTGCTTACAATATGTTTACACTACTATATGACTTTATAATATGATATTGAACTACTATGCTTGTATACTATACATTATGAGTTAACACTACGCATTAGTTAACTATGAGTTTACAGAATGAGTTTATACAATACACTATGCGTTTCACTACCATCAGTTTAAACTATGAGTTTACACTGAGATTACACTATGAGTTAACACTATGAATTAACACTACCATGAGTCTATATTACTATGAGTTAACACTATGAGTTTATACTATGAGTTTATACTATGAGTTAACACTATGAGTTAACACTATGAGTTTACAGCATGCGTTTATACAATACACTATGCGTTTCACTACCATCAGTTTAAACTATGAGTTTACACTGAGTTTACACTATGAGTTAACACTATGAATTAACACTACTATGCGTCTATATTACTATGAGTTAACACTATGGGTTTATACTATGAGTTAACACTATGAGTTAACACTACTAAGAGTCTATATTACTAGGAGTTTACACTATCAGTTCAAATCAGTTTAAATCATTACGAGTCAAATCAACTATAACTTTACACAACTATTGTTTTTTACTATGAGTTTACAATAAACACTTTGAGTTTACACTATGCGTATCTTTGTGTATTTACACTATGAATGCACACTACTGTCTACAATAATATGAGTCAACACTATGAGCTCACCCTATACACTATACACTATAGTTTGCACTATACACTATGCTTTTATACTATACAATTTTACTACTAACATTTTACACTACTAGACATTACACTATCAGCTTTCACTATACATTATGAGTTATACCATTCGTTTACACAATACGTTTACAATTTACATTATATATTTATACTATGAGTCTATAGTACTAAGAGTTTACTCTTCTTAAGCTTCGACTTGTGTTTGCACTATACGTTTACAATTTATGCTATGAGTTTATAATACTAAGAGTTTACACTTCTTAAGTTTAGACTTGAGTTTGCCCTAAACACTATATGTTTTACTATGAGTTTACACCATGGAGTATGAGTTTACACTACTATAGTTTACACTATGATATTACAATATACAATATGAGAGGATGTATGTCAGTTATGATACATACCAGGTACCTCTGGAAAACGCATTAATTTATTAATAGATATACATTGGTGCAGGAACATCACAGATACGAAATTGTACAGAAAGCTTAAAGACCGATCCTGTTCCCCTGTAGAAATTTTGCTTTGATCGACAATATCCATAAACTTGGCATTAGTATGATAGCGCAGACACGAAGCTGCAATGGGTTAAGTCGAACTGACATAAACGCGATTTAAAAGAGTCAATGATGTCAGAAACAGAACCATGTTGGGAGAATTGTCTTGACGCATTTTACAGTAATACGTATGTATCTGCTTTTCTTTGCTTAATTTATTCTATTCGTAATGCAAAGAAAAAACAAATAACTTAAACCAAAGGCCTCAACATATACATGTGTATAGTAATATTTATCTTCGGGTGTTCCAGGCGCATGTGATGCAGCGCAAGAGAGACTTTCCCCCTGTTCCCGCCTTCCTGTCCAACAGTAAGACAAAACAAATGTGTGTGTTTTTACAGACCTATCCATTTATACGTTCCTTAGCATGGTTGATAAGCAAAACTTAAAGTGAACTGTTTTTTATTGTTTATTGACAATATGCCTTTTAACACGTCAAAGGTATTCTTTACATACTAAATTAGGTCATGTTAGAATATATTGTTAACGTAAAAGAAAAAACTCGTTTAACAAATAAATAGACATTTCTCAAACGCCCCCTGCCTCGTATTCATTCTAAGAAAATAACTACATCCACATACTGATAAGCCCATAGATACATTATCATGGCGAAAGATTATCATTCCATATATCAACAGAGTATAATAAATGGCATATGTTTGTACACTATATCAATGCCTTAGGCTGGCTTGGACTGTGAACATGGAACAAATATGATTTACTACCTGTGTTTAAAAATGTACAAGATATTGATACAACAAAAGTTTATCACAATAAGTAGCATCCATCAGGATTTTTCTGGAAGATTATAATATTTAAAAAAAATCAAATTCGTTATAAAAATGCCATATCAATCAAAATATGCTGCTTAGGCCCCACCCCCTATTTTTATTTATATACGTAAAACAAAACTATAGGAATGTTATTTTTCCGCAGGGAATTTGATCATTTTTATGTTTATTTTACCTCTTCGGAGTTTAATCTAACATTTCATGTTGTTTTCTTTTCCAATGAAAAATAAAAAATAACGTTTCCAGTGTTTTATTTAATTTATTTTTTCTTCCTCCTACAGCACTGCTTTGTCTTAGTGTGCAATAGCTCCATTTAAGGCTTTGGAACCAGGTGATATAAATTATGGAAAATTGTAATTAAACAAACAAATGTTGATAGCTTCGAAATGTTTATCTCCAAAAAAAAAAAAAAAAAGTGAAAAAAGCATGCGTGTTGAGCACCTTTAGCGTACATTTAGACATAATCGGCACAGTGACGTTCGTCTGTCCGTCCGTCCGTCCGTCCGTCCGCGAGTATGTCTCTACATGTTCACGTTTGCTGTCAGTTCGGATTCTAACACCATATTTACAGACTATGCACCCCTGCCATTGTGTTAGCATGTGAGATTATGAACTACGTTTTTGAATATGTTTATTTGTTGCTAATAAAAAATGTTAACGTTTGCTCAGAAAAACGTTAACACTTGCAATTAGTTCAGTTTCTTCAAAAATCTACTCTACTGTACTGTTAAAACATGTTTTTCCTTGTAGAGCATTACTTATTTGTTGGACTTTGTTTATTTCTGTTAATAGAAGATGTTAAAGGATCTAGTTTTGGATCTCACATTTTGACCACATGTTCACGGTGATCTCGTAACATACTTTCTCATTTTTTAAACTCTTGACTTTTAAAACAATGTAACCTGAAAACGACATAATTTATAAACTAAGTCAAAATTAGGTCACGATGATCCACATTTCGTTTTTATAATCAAAGACGTGTAAAGTTGGAGTGTCTAAAAGTAATCATAATGTATGTCCCGTTGCCATCATATTGCCTACAAGAACGTATTTCTTCAATTGCCATGTTTGAGAAACAAACTATGCGACTTATATATATAAACTTATTCTGTGCATTTTTTGTTTTATAATGTTTATCCAGGTGTTACGAGAATGTATCATGAAATATTTGGCTGCCTGCCTCTCTCTGCATGTGTGTTTCTGTTTGTTGCAAAAATGACAAAGTCAGAAAAGAGTTTTAATGCTCGTACATTGGTACATGTATTAACACAGGCCTGTATTGGTTATAAAAGTTGGGATCATATGTTGCTTGGGAATGCATTCACATTACACTGAACAAAATTTCTAAGTATCAACTTTTGTATCTTAACTAATTTTCTTATTTTAAATATATTTAAGAATAGATATATGATAAGTATTTTGTTTTGACCCATAGTTTGTAAAACATATATTTTTTGTTTAAATTGTTACATCTTTTGAGAGTTACCCTCCCTTTATATGAAAACATGAAATGTACTGATAAAACACATAACATGAGCCAAAGATCGCTTAAAGATATAAAATTCTTAAAATTGCTATGAAATAAAAGAAAAAAACTTAAAAAATTGTCCCATTTATCGCAGATATTCCGTTTTTAAAAAAAATGAAATATGGAAAATCTTAAATTACCTCCTTTTAAATTGAATATTGTTTGAAATTCAAGTAACTGTAATTCAGCGTTAACATTAAATATTTCGAAAATTTCTTTTGCAAACGCATTTGTAGTGCTAATGCTAGTAAAACATGATGTCAAAATAATTTTAACTGGCATATTTTAGAATTAGGAACATCGAAAGCTTCATTAATTCGAAGTACTTAATAAAATCCTATATACTCAGTTGTATAAGTGTTATAAATTATTTCTAAGAAAACACATTGACTTAAAAGTTTTAAAATATGTCCATGCAATCAGAGCAGACGATTTACACTCGTTATTTTGCAGTTTAACCGTATCTCTAATCAAGCTCAAAATACACAAAACAATGAGAATATTATTGACATATTCTTAGGTTGGTACTTAGCAATTTGGTTTAGTGATATTTGGTCATTTTCATTTATCAACCAACTTTTAATGAAGAATATAAGCATCAACTGGAAGAGCGTAACCCGTATTCTGAAAATGAATCTTAAAAGATACGTAAAGTGGCATACTTCTGACATCCAGTTAGCCACTTAGCTACGTCATTAACAGGCTTTTAGGCAAGTTAGCCACTTACTGATGTCGACATAACTACAAATAAGTGGCTTTTACCGCTTGATTATGTCAACATCAAAAGAAGTTATGGCGACATAATAGACGTGATGTCGACATCAGAAGTTCATTAAGTCGACTTAATTATGTAGCTAAGTGGCTAACTGGCTGGCAGAAGTATGCCACCATAAATACGAGTCTACTGATACGTTACCAAATTAGCGGTTACCCACGCATCGGTGATTTATTGAATATGTTTTGCCCATTTCCTTCTTCTTCTTTCTTTAAACGTGTACACACTCGTGTTCTATATGATGTTTACGCTATGCGTGTACACTGTGAGACTGCACTATATATCCTGAGTTTACCGACAGTGAGTTTACACACACCCGATTACCGGCAGACGTAGGCACAGTTCGGCAGGCGTAGGCACAGTTCCCGGTAAAAACAAAACAAGTTTCAAAAGGGCAAATAAATCTAGTTTTATGACTTGTTAGCCTTAAACTATTAGAAAAGTGAATCGGCCATTTTAATTTGGAAGGAATGTTGTGTATGTCACCTGATTCCCGTGAAATTTGAACCGATATTACGCGAGTTACGGTAGGTTAAATGTTGAAATTAAGCTAAGAAATGTGATTATAGAAAGTTAAAGACCTGGTACTCAGTAAATAGTCAAGTTTTAGAGATTTCAGACATACTGCCATTAAATATAATCTTTCCTGAATAAACAGTCCACATTTTAGCCCACAGAACATTTTATTAAAATAATTGTGGGTTTTTAAACACGACTGGGTATTGAAAAATGGCAGGAGTACGCTACAGTTCCATTATTTATTGGCAGGTAGCTAGTACAGTTCCGAAAAATGGCAGCCGTAATTAAATTCCAAATTAAAATGGCCGATTCACTTTTCTAATAGTTTAAGGCTAACAAGTCATAAAACTAGATTTATTTACCCTTTTGAAACATTTTTTTTTTACGCGGTTATTTGACGTTATGCGTGTATACACACTTATGAGTTTACACTATACACTATTAGTTTAGACTATGAGTTTACACATATATTAGTTAAAACTATTCACTTTGAGCTAACCGAATATGAGTTAACACTATACAGAATTAGTTTATACTATAATTTGCTTATAATATGTTTTATATATGCTTATAATATGATATTGTACTACTATGCTTGTATACTATACATCACGAGTTAACACTATGAATTAATTAACTATGAGTTTACAGAATGAGTTTATACAATACACTATGCGTTTTACTACCATCAGTTTAAACTATGAGTTTACACTAGCATGAGTTTATACTATGAGTTAACACTATGAGTTTACACTATGAGTTAACACTACTTCGAGTTTATAGTACTAGGAGTTTACATTATGAGTTTTCATCACTACGAGTCAAATCAACTATAACTTTACACAAATATTGTTTTTACTATGAGTTTACAATAAACACAGTGAGTTTACACTATGCGTATCATTGTGAGCTGACACTATGAATGCACACTACTGTCTACAATAATATGAGTTAATACTATGAGCTTACCCTATACACAGTAGTTTGCACTATACACTATGCTTTTATACTATAAAATTACACTACTTACAGTTTACAATACTAGATATTACACTATCAGTTTACACTATACATTATGAGTTATACTATGCGTTTACACCGTACGTTTACAATTTACACTATATATTTATACTATGAGTTTATAATACTAAGAGTTTACTCTTCTTAAGTTTAGACTTGAGTTTGCACTATACGTTTACAATTTACACTATACATTTATACTATGAGTTTATAATACTAAGTGTTTACACTTCTTATGTTTAGACTTGCGTTTGCACTATACGTTTGCAATTTACACTATATATTTATACTATGAGTTTATAATAATACTAAGAGTTTACACTTCTTAAGTTTAGACTTGAGTTTGCACTATACAAACTATGTTTTACTATGAGTTTACACCATGGAGTTTACACTTTACAGACTCAGTATGACTTTACACTACTATAGTTTACCCTATGATATTACAATATACAATATGAGTGTACACCAATATGACACACGGGCAGGTGGGATTGCAATTTACAGTTGTATTATTTTTCGCTTTCCAAGAGTGTAGCATCCCAACTGTACTCTCTTTTTCTGTAACCTCAATAATATTCTTAAATATATTTAAATATGTTTTTTTATCGATTTCGTTCCACGCACTTGACTTCACGTGATTTGATTACCAAATAGATGTACGGTTCGCACTTCATGTGTTTCATGCGATCTGCCTTTTTCCTTGATGTGTAGTAAACAGTTTAGCATCGCGATGTATCGTGTGGTTTTTGTTCGTTTTATGGTTTGCTTTATAGTTGTACAAAATAAAAAAGCACATATTCACAGAATCGGAAAACCAGATTCATTTTGATAAAAGTGTCAATGTATTGTATGAAATATCTTGTAATACACGATTATGTAACAAATTTTAACAACAGAGTTCACAGACCTGTTAGACCAGTACACATGCACGTCAGATGCCGCTGGTACATGCATGCCATTTATGATGATACAAACCAGGTACCTCTGGAAAACGCATTAATTTATTAATAGATATACATTGGTGCAGGAACATCACAGATACGAAAACATACAGAAAGCTTAAAGACCGATTTTGTTCCGCTGTGGAACTTTTACTTTGATTGACAGTATCCATAAAATTGGCATTAGTATGGCAGCGCAGACACGAAGCTGCAATGGGTTTTAAGGCGTAATTACACCATTGCGTTTGTGCTTCCGTGGTGTATAGTCAAATAGTGCCTAATAAAAAACGTTTCCCTGCCTTACTAGTGATACAAAATGCACACTTTTGATTGCTTTTTGTTATTATTAATTATCAAAACTCGATCCAGGTGTTCAGGTCATATACTCATGAATATGTGCTTATTAAACGTATATGTTTATTAACGAGTTTTTGAAATACCCGTGATTGACACTATGCTTAAAATAAATTATGAGTTGTTAAGTCTTAATTGGATGCTCCATTTGTGTGGTTTGGCCTGTTTGGTTAAACCCGTTTATAGTGTGTCGTAGTCAGTAGTTTTAGAAACGGTATGCACATATTGTAAAGAGTGGGACGTTGTTGGCGGAATAACTACTACGTTAACGGACACCTAGAAACCCACGAAAAGTCTGAAGTACATACAGTAGTCCATACAGTAGGTCCCAAACGCTCAATTGGGATGATAACATTCCTGGTGTAGGGAGTTGTAAACAAGCACAGCACCATGACATAGACCAAACACAATATACATCCATCTGTAATCAAATACATGCATAAACAAGCACAGCACCATGTCATAGGCCAAATGCGATATACATTCATCTTTAATCAAATACATAAACAAGCACAGCACCATGACATAGGCCAAACGCGATATACATCCACCTGTAATCAAATACATAAACAAGCACAGCACCATGACATAGACCAAATGCGATATACATCCATCTGTAATCAGATACTCTCTAGTTCCAACTGTGTTTGAAACTTAGGTGGGCCTGTTACTGATCCTGTCTGTGATAACTCCACTAATTAAATGATAAGCATGGTGAGCAATGAGAATTAGATGGCTGGTAACACAGTAAGTATCAATGGCTGGTTACACAGTAAGTATCAATGGCTGGTTACACAGTAAAGTATCAATGGGCCAGTTAGATGGCTTGTTACACAGTAAGTATCAATGGGCAAGTTAGATGGCTGGTTACACAGTAAGTATCAATGGGCAAGTTAGATGGCTGGTTACACAGTAAATATCAATGGGCCAGTTAGATGGCTGGTTACACAGTAAGTATCAATGGGCCAGTTAGATGGCTGGTTACACAGTAAGTATCAATGGACCAGTTAGATGGCTGGTTACACAGTATCAATGTGCCAGTTAGATGGCTGGTTACACAGTAAGTATCAATGGGCCAGTTAGATGGCTGGTTACACAGTAAGTATCAATGGTCCAGTTGATGGCTGGTTACGCAGTAAGTATCAATGGACCAGTTAGATGGCTGGTTGCACACTAAGTATAAATGGGCCAGTTAGATGGCAGGTTGCACAGTAAGAGTTAGATGGCTCGTTACACAGTAAGTATCAATGGGCCAGTTGATGGCTGGTTACGCAGTAAGTATCAATGGACCAGTTAGATGGCTGGTTACGCAGTAAGTATCAATGGGCCAGTTACATCAACTAAAGTTTCATATTAAGCCACAGTGGGCCAGTTATATCTACTTACGATAGATACAACTATTAGATTACAGTGGACCGCTTACCTCAACTTAAGTTATTGTGGACCATAAACATCAGCTTAAGTTACATACTAAGTTACAGTGGACCGCTTACCTCAATTTAAGTTATAATGAACTAGTAACATCAACTTAAGTTACAGATTAAGTTACAGATTAAGTTTCAGTGGGGCAGTTATATCGACTTAAGTTACATATTAAGTTATATTGGGACTGTTGCATCAACTTTAAGTAGCTAACCCGGCAACAAATACCATAGTGTACAACATTTATACACCGTTTCTAAACCTATTGACGACGATGTATATATATAACTTACATTTGAGAATCGAAACTCTATAGACAATATAAACGGCTTTAACCAGCCAGGCCAAACCCCAAAACTGCAGCGTCGAAGTAAGAGTTACCAACTCATAATTCATTTTACGCATATTTAATTACGGGTATTTTAAGAACCCGTGTTTAAGTTTATCTTTTTAATCGGCACATATACATTAGTATATGACCTAAACACATGGACAGAGTTTTGATAAACGGTTTTGTAGTGTAATTGTGCCGTTATTTGACGGATATATCTCTTTAAATTAAATGGACCGGTTATATTAAGTCACAGTGAACCGGTTATATTAAGTTACAGTGGACCGGTTATATCAACTTAAGTTTTATATTAAGCCACAGTGGGCCAGTTATATCATATTAAGTTACATAAATCAAGTTATATTGGACCAGTAATATCAACTTAATTTAAAGGTTAAGTTATAGTGGGCCAGTTATATCGACTTAAGTTACATATTAAAGGGAGTACATCAGGATCTTTCTAGAAATATCTTTAATTATAAAAATGTTCAAACTCATGATAAAACACTTATATCCATCAAAATATGATGTTCGAACCATATTGTTAAGGTTTAAACTTCGAATACACCATATAGCTAGGACGGAATCCGGCATACAATGCTGAAATTAACCCTGGTGCGTAACCTAGGATAGCACGTATTACTGTACAGAATGAATTTCCTTGTAACTAAGGGGTAATTTTTAGGATCATTCATTATGTTTAGGCGCTTTAAAATAGAAGATATCATTATTTGTCAATTTTAAGTCGGACCCCTAGACCCCGTTGAAAAACCTGATGTACTCCCTTTAAGTTATATTGGGACAGTTGCATCAACTTAAGTTACAGTGGGTCGGTTATGTTAACTTAAGTTACATTGGATCGATTACATCAACTTAAGTTACAGTGGATCAGTTACATCAACTTAAGTTACAGTGGATCAGTTACATCAACTTAAGTTACAGTGGGTCGGTTATGTTAACTTAAGTTACATTGGACCGATTACATCAACTTAATTACAGTGGATCAGTTACATCACCTTAAGTTATAGTGGACCATTAACATCAACTTAAGTTACAGTGGATCATTTACATCCAGTTATAGTGGAACATTAACGTCAACTTACGTTACATGTTAAGTTACAGTGGGTCAGTTACATCAACTTAAGTTACAGTGGACCGGTTACATCAACTTAAGTTACAGTGGACCGGTTACGTCAAGTTAAGTTACAGTGGACCATTTACATCCAGTTATAGTGGAACATTAACGTCAACTTACGTTACATGTTAAGTGACAGAGGGTCAGTTACATCAACTTAAGTTATAGTGGACCGGTTACATCAACTTAAGTTACAGTGGACCGGTTACCTCAAGTTAAGTTACAGTGGACCATTTACATCCAGTTATAGTGGAACATTAACGTCAACTTACGTTACATGTTAAGTGACAGAGGGTCAGTTACATCAACTTAAGTTACAGTGGACCGGTTACATCAACTTAAGTTACAGTGGACCGGTTACCTCAAGTTAAGTTACAGTGGACCATTTACATCCAGTTATAGTGGAACATTAACGTCAACTTACGTTACATGTTAAGTGACAGTGGGTCAGTTACATCAACTTAAGTTATAGTGGACCGGTTACATCAACTTAAGGTACATATTAAGTTGCAGTGGGCCAGTTACATCGACTTAAGAGTGGACCTGTTACATTAACTTACGTTACATGTTAAGTTACAGTGGGTCAGTTACATCGACTTAAGTTACAGTGGACCGGTAACATTAACTTAAGGTACATATTAAGTTGCTGTGGGCCAGTTATATCGACTAAAGTTACATCTTAAGTTATATTGGGACAGTTGCATCAACTGAAATAAAGTGGGTCGGTTATATTCACTTAAGTTACAGTGGATCAGTTACATCAACTTAAGTTACAGTGGACCATTTACATCCAGTTAAGTGGGTCAGTTACATCGACTTAAGTTACAGTGGACCGTTTACATCAAGTTAAGTGGGTCAGTTACATCGACTTAAGTTACAGTAGACCGGTTACATCAACTTAAGTTACAGCGAATCAGTCACTATTCTGCGCGTAAAATGCGTTAGGTTAAATAGAGAATAGTTGTTATTTTGGAGTGAATAACAGATGTTATGAGTGAAAATATAAGAGTTTGGTCACTTCGAGATGAAAGAAAAAATCTGTTCGAATGTCGAACACGGAACTGACTTTGAATGTTGAATACCGAACTGGGATCGAATGTCAAACCCCGAACTGACTTTGAATGTTGAATACCGAACTGGAATCAAATGTTGAACCCCGAACTGGGTTCGAATGTCGAACCCCGAACTGGGTTCGAATGTTTAATACAGAACTGGTTTCGAATGTCAACCCCGAACTGATTTTGAATGTTGAATACCGAACTGGGTTCGAATGTCGAACCCCGAACTCCGAGCCAACTTCACACACATAAAAAATAGATGTGTTTAGGGACGTCATAGGTTGAGTATTGTGAAGTTGCTTATTTTTTAACTCATCATAACTTTTAAGTTACTAGTCTAGATCATCTGCGTAGCTTGCTTTTTTTCAAGAAAAATGTCTACAACCTTTCTTATGATTTCTTTTTTGATGCGGCAGCCATTTTACCGAGATTCTGGTATCGTTTCTGATTGGCTGATACATATGCACCTTTTACCGAAGATTGATCTGATAACATAAATTTCATTGAAAGTCGGATGACAAATGAAAATTATTTGCCAAATATGTAAATTGTTTTACGCATACAGTAGCAAAATATGATGCCCTCACTAAACCCCAGGTCTGTTTTAGTAACAACTTACAAGTATATATCAAGTATCGCCTCGAAATAGCTCAGGATGAATGCTTGTAACACCTGGATAAACATAAAATAACGCAGAATAATGTTATACAATGTTGTTGAATGATTTGTTTTATCTCCAGATGGATTGCGTCTGTCTATTTTCCCCTGCACCCGGTCAATGATTCCAGCGCCGGAAATGAGAAGTTCTGGCTCCTCCATCTCATCACCACCGGTCAGAGATCGAAGTTCAAAGCAGTTTAACTAACAAAATGAGTCTGAAATGAGACTGAAATCGGTCAATTAATTAGTAGTACGCTTGATTATAAATACAAACGTCTTGGCCGGTTGTACAGGATAACAATTGAAACCGGAAACACGTTCATAGATCTAATTATTTATTTTTTATTTTATAGTAGTTTTGACCATCCACATTTACTTCGTCGATATAATGATGACGTTTAACTCTTTGTTTATATAATTAGAGATATCTCTGTAACTAGTACGAAGAATCTTCTACATAACCGGATACCCACGCATCGCTTTTATAATATAATCGCTGATTTTCGTGTTGTATTTACCTCATGTTCTATATGTTGTCAGCTCTATGAGTTTACACAATACACTGAAGTATTCGCTATACAATTAGAGTTTATACTATGCACTATGCTTTTACAATATGAATTTGGGATATACACTGAGTTTCTACTATACAATTTTGAGTTTATACTACGAGTTTAACCTTAGACTTTGCAGTTACACTACGCATTTAGAATATACACTGAGTTTTGTCTATACGCTATGCATTTACACTAAACAATAAGTGTTTTTACACTAAACAATAAGTGTATACCATGAGTTTACAGTTTACATTATCAGTTTAATCTATACACTATGGGTTTATACTATACCGTATGAGTTTAACCGATACACTATGATTTTACACTATACGCTATGAGTTTACATTATACACTATGAGTTTACACTATACACTACGAGTTTGCACTATACACTATGAGTTTAGACTATACGCTATGAGTTTAAACTATACACTTTGAGTTTACACTATACACTATGAGCTTATACTATGAGTTTACAATATACACTATGAGGTTATACAATACACAATGAGTTTATACTATACACCATGAATTTACAATATATACTATGAGTTTACCATATACACTATGAGTTTACACTATACAGTATAAGTTTAAATAATACATATTTACAGCTAGAACATTCTTTTTCATATATTAACGTTTGATTTCTTTTATGTGTAATAACGGAATGCACCGGAACTGAGTTAGCGGCGAGGGAAGCAATGTGACAACGCAGTATGCCATATTGCTGTAGTATGCCATTTATATGGCTCACTGCAGCAGCTGATGTCATACTGCGTTGTAAGACTGCTGCAGTACTACATATGGTTTTTAAGATGGCTTACTGCAGCAGTTCCTTCATACGTATCGACGGACTGCTACAGTATGCCATCGCTCATTTCGATGTAATTCGAGGAAGTGGGGGCTATATGGGAATATAAGAATCCATCATGAGTATCCATGTGAGATAGGGAAATCTCACCCGAGGGTCAGAATTGTAACCAGGGACGAGGCTCTGCCGAGTGCCTGGTTGCAATTCTGATCCCGAGGGTGAGATTTCCCTATCTCATATGGATCACTTATGATGGATTATTTTTCTCCCATTATGTGTTTATTACCGCATAAAATCAATGACTTTGCTGATTTAACGCCAGAATAACGCAACGTCGACGTAACGTCATGACGTCATAAGTCACATGTCATGTAAGATAGAGTTATCTCACATGAGGAAAATGCCTATCTCACATGAGCAGAAATGGGAGAATCACTTTGTCCGTCACGTCCCGTCGACTCCCGTCGCCTCCCGTCGCGTCCCTTTTAATTGTTAAACAGATAATAGTTTCATGGTTGCATAATTGCTTTTTATGTTTGGTATGATGTGAAAATACATTATGCAAACCTTATAAGGTTACATTCCACTAATTATACAGACTTCATAAGGTTTCGCTCCACTAATTGTTACATCAGATTTCATTAAGTTTTTAATGATTTGTCTTGTTATTTAACAGATTATGGTTACATATTTTCTTTTTTTTGTAACGTGTTTTTTTTGTAACGTGAAAATACATAATAAAAACCTCATAAGTTACACACTATGCATTTTAAGACCTCATAAGGTTACACTGCACTAATTTACGTTGCGTCGTGATTTGATTACCAAATAGACTTACGGTTCACACTTCATGTGTTTCATGTGATCTGCCTTTTTCCTTGATGTATAGTAAACAATTTATCATCGCGATGTATCGTGCGGTTTTTGTTTGTTTTATGGTTTGCTTTATAGTTATACAAAATAAAACAAAAATATATTCACAGCATCGAAATGTTAAAAAAACCCAGATACATTTGATAAAAATGTCAATGTATTATATGAAATATCTTGTAATGAACGATTATGTAACAAATTTTAACAACAGAGTTCACGATCTACAGACCTATTAGATCAGTACACATGCACGTCAGATGCCGTTGGTACATGATGATACAAACCAGGTACCTCTGGAAAACGCATTCATTTATTAATAGATATACATTGGTGCAGGAACATCACAGATACGAAAACATACAGAAAGCTTAAAGACCGATCTTGTTCCGCTGTAGAACTTTTTCTTTGATTGACAGTTTCCATAAAATTGGCATTAGTATGGCAGCGCAGTCACGAAGCTACAATGGGTTTTAAGGCGTAATTACACCATTGCGTTTGTGCTGCCGTGGTGTATAGTCAAATAGTGCCTAATAAAAAACGTTTCCCTGCCTTACTAGTGATACAAAATGCACACGTTTGATTGTTTTTTTTGTTATTACTACCTATACTTCATCCAAATGATGTATTGAAAACATTTGTGAGTGTTTGTTTGTGATATTTAATTATAATTGACATAGACAGTAAATCGAAAGTAGAAATGGGGTAATTCTATATGTGACGTGTCACAATAGAACGTGACGTCATTCAACAGGTTGGCTTTTTCTTACATGATACATGACCCCCTGTTTTTTATTTGCATTTTTATATTGGCGAACGCTCGATCGTTTGATTGATATGTGTTTTAAAATGTTCTACAGAGAAAAATGCGCATTTTTTGTCTCTTGACATACATTCGTCCTATATAAAACAAAGAAGGAAATTCATTGGTGCAATGTAACCTATAAATGGGTTTTAAAAGACTCAATGACGTCAGAAACAGATCCATGTTGGGAGAATTATCTTGATGTATATTACAGTAATACGTATGTATTAATATATACAATCTGCTTTTCTTTGCTTAACTTATTCTATTTGTAATGTAAAGGAAAAACAAATAACTGAAACCAAAGGCAAAATGTATACATGTGTAATAGTAATATTTATCTTCGGGTGTTCCAGGCGCATATGATGCAGCGCAAGAGGGATTTGTCAAACAGTAAGACATAACTGTCAAACAGTAAGACATAACAAATGTGTGTGTTTTTACAGACCTATCCATTTATACGTTCCTTAGCATGGTTGATAAGCAAAAATGAAAGTGAACTGTATTTTAATGTTTATTGACAATATGCTATTGATAATATGCTTTTAAAACGTCAAAGGTATTCTTTACATACTAAATTAGGTCATGTTAGACTATATTGTTAACGAAAGAAAACTCGTTTAACAAATAAATAGACATTTCTCAAATGCCTCCTGCCTCGTATTCATTCTAAGAAAATAACGACCCACGCATACTACATCCACATACTGATAAACCCAAAGATACATTATCATGGTGAAAGATTATCATTCCATATATCAACAGAGTATAATAAATGGCATATGTCTGTACACTATATCAATGTCTTAGGCTGGCTTGGACTGTGAACATGGAACACATATGCTTTACTGCCTGTGTTTAACAATGTTCAAGATATTGATACAACAAAAGTTTATCACAATAAGTTGCATCCATTAGGATTTTTCTGGTAGATTATAATATTTAAGAAAATTCAAATTCGTGATAAAAATGCCACAACATTTTTTTATTTATACAGGGTCAACCCTTGCTTCGCCAAATGAGAAGGAATTATCAAAATGGCTATAACTTTTAGCATTTGGCAAAGATGACTTGAGCAAAAAATATAGAGATCTATATGTATATTTTTTTTAGTCACCAAACACCAACAATTAAACAAGGGGCCTTTCAATAATACACATGCTTTTATTATCATTGACACAAAATGTGCAAATAACAAAATGAACAATTAACCAATTAACACTTGTCTATGCCCCCATTGAGATTAGTGTGACATGTGCTTGACTTAATTCAGGGTTTCAGGACAGGTAGTCATTAATATGCATTACTGGTAATCTAATGGCTTTGATTGACATGTTTTGAAATGTTCAATGTAATTTTATGAAGAATTTGATTGTATGATATTTACATCTGGGCCCGTTTTATTAAACATCTTACAAGTCTCAAATTTTAAAACTGTTCACATTTTTGCACAAGATCTAAGCATTCAACTTTCACCGTGACTACCCCTCTAAACAATGAGGTCGTATCAGACAGATAAATATTTTGAAACTGGCACATGTCCATCTGCGTTACTTCCAGGAATTGTTTTGCATGGATATTGTAGTGAAGGAAAGCAATGGAAGTGTTTACTAAAAGTTGCAATGTTTTCACAATGAAAGATACTATTAATTGATTTATTCCATTCAATTTGTCTCCTTAATTGTTATTAATATCTAACTGTTATGTGTATTATATATTCTCTATATACATGTAGTATATGAATGTATATATAGTATATGAATGTATATATAGTATATGAATGTATATATAGTTTATGAATGTATATATAGTTTATGAATGTATATTGCCACTGGAGCTATTTGGCTTCAATTTTTCTAATTTGGCTCCAACTTATCTCATTTGGCGCAAGTGTGGCGCAAAGAAAAAATAAGCCAGAGGGGACCCTGTTATATACGATAAAACGAAACCAGGAATGTTATTTTTCCGCAGGGAATTTGATCATTTTTATGTTTATATTACCTCTTCTCGGATTTTAATCTAACATTTATCTTGCTTGCTTTTCCAATGAAAATGAAAAATAACGTTTCCAAAGTTTTACTTTTATTTGTTATTTCCTCCCCCTACAGCACTGCTCTGTCTCAGTGCTTCGTAAAACGAATCATCAAAACAAAAGTCCTTAGGACTAAACTGTTATTTTACCATATATGTTGAATGCCATCGGGCGTAAAAAGCTTGAAATAACATTAGTGTGTTACCTAGGACAGCACAGATTACCGTGCAGAATGAATTAGAGCCATTTTACGTTCATTCATCAGTGTATGACCAAAAATAGAAAATATAATTATTAAGAAAAAACAAAAAAAACGCAAAAATTAACCCGTAATAACGGCAAAATTACACTACCAAACCATTTATCAAAACTCGATCCAGGTGTTCAGGTCATATACTCATGCATATGTGCCGATTAAAAGTATATGTTTATTCACGAGTTCTTGGAATACCCGTGCTTAAAATAAGTTATGAGTTGTTAAGTCTTAATTGGATGCTCCATTTGTGTGGTTTGGCCTGATTGGTTAAACCCGTTTATAGTGTGTCGTCGTCAGTAGTTTTAGAAACACATGTTGTAAAGAGTGGGACGTTGTTGGCGGAATAGCTACTTTAAAGGACACTTAGAAACCCACGAAAAGTCTGACGTACCTACAGTAGTCCATACAGTAGGTCCCAAAAGCTCAACTGTGATGATAACATTCCTGGTGTAGGTAGTTGTAAACAAGCACAGCACCATGACATAGACCAAACGCGATATACATACATCTGTAATCAAATACATAAACAAGCACAGCACCATGGCATAGACCAAACGCGATATACAAGCATCTGTAATCAAGTACATAAACAAGCACAGCACCATGACATGGACCAAACGCGATAAACATGCACCTGTAATCAAATACATAAACAAGCACAGCACAGCACCATGGTATAGACCAAACGCGATATACAGACATCTGTAATCAAATACATAAACAAGCACAGCACCATGACATAGACCAAACACAATATACATGCGTATATAATCAAATACATAAACAAGCACAGCACCATGGCATACCAGTAGACCACACACGGTATACATGCATCTGTAATCAAATATATATAAAAAAAAGCACAGCACCATGGCATAGACCAAACGCGATATACATTCATCTGTAATCAAATACATAAAAAAGCACAGCAGCATGGCATAGACCAAACGCGTTATACATACATCTGTGTGACCAAACATATAAACAAGACAGCACCATGGCATAGACCAAACACGATATACAAGCATATGTAATCAAATACATATACAATCAATATACCATGACATTGACCAAACACGATATACACCCATCTGTAACCAAAAACATTAACAAGCACAGCACTATGACACAGGTCAAATGCGATATACACCCATCTGTAATCAAATATATAAACAATCACAGTACCATGACATAGACCAAATGCGATATACACCCATCTGGAACCAAATACATAAACAAGCACAGCACCATGGCATAGACCAAATGCGATATACACCCATCTGTAACCAAATACATAAACAAGCACAGCACCATGACACAGGTCAAATGCGATATACATGCATCAGTAATCAAATACATAAACAATCACAGTACCATGACGTAGACCAAATGCGATATACACCCATCTGGAACCAAAAACATAAACAAGCACAGCACCATGACACAGGTCAAATGCGATATACATCCATCTGTAATCAAATACATAAACAGGCACAGCACCATGGCATAGGTCAAATGCGATATACATGCATCTGTAATCAAATACATCAACAATCACAGCACCATGACATAGGCCAAACACGATATACATGCATCTGTAATCAAATACATAAACAAGTTCAGTACCATGGCATAGACCAAACACGATATACATAAAATACATAAACAAGCACAGCACCACGACATAGACCAAATGCGATATACATCCATCTGTAATCAGATAATCTCTAGTTCCAACTGTGCTTGAAACTTAGGCGGGCCTGTTACTGATCCTGTCTGTGATAACTCCGCTTATTAAATGATAAACGTGGTGAGCAATGTAGAAAACATGAAATATTTAGATGGCTAGTTACACAGTAAGTATCTGCAAAGCTACAGTGGGCCAGTTACACTACTTTAATACGATACATACAATTATTAAGTTATCTCAACTTAAGTTATAGTGAACCAATACCATCAACTTAAATTACAGATTGAGTTACAGATTAAGTTACAGTGGGGTTTAGCGTGGCTGGTTAAAGCCGTCTATATTGTGTCTATAGAGTTTGAATTCTCAAAATATGTAAGTTATATACATACCTCGTCGTCAGTAGATTTAGAAACGGTATACATATGTTGTAAAATATGGCTGTTGTTGGCGGGTTAGCTACTTAAAGTCCCAATATAACTTAATATCCAACTTAAGTCATATAACTGCCCCAACACTGGAGCGTGGAAGTAAGAGTTAGCAACTCATAATTCATTTTACGCATATTCAATTACGGGTATTTTAAGAACCCGTGATTAAATCTATCAATTTAATCGGCACATATATATTAATATATGACCTAAACACCTGGACAGAGTTTTGATAAACGGTTTTGTAGTGTAATTGTGCCGTTATTTGACGGGTATATTGTCACATAACCGCTGGCCGTCCGTGATCGTATTTTGTTTATTAATTAAATAACGAAATAACGATATTGCAGCATTTTAACTATATTACCTAACACCAGAGCAGACCCAACTTGTCTAACTCTCTTTAAAACCAAACGCCAAACTACCTAACTCAAACTTAACTGAAGCATGCAGAAAATAACGCGTTTATATACAAAATACGAACGTGCAGAATGATTAACATATGACGATCTGACATTATCATTTTATGATGCAACTGTATTCAGCTATAGAAATGTCAACTGATACGACATATTATCCCATATTCTACTAGATGCACGTTCCATGTATATTGTACATAACTCTTAAAGGTACAGCGACATTATAATATTTCTATATTATCAAAGCATGCATTAAACTCATTTACTAAATGAATTCGTTAATTAAATTATTACTGTACTGAATCAATTAAACAATCGATGACAAATCATCAATCAATTAACCAATTAATTAAGATAATTAATTAACCCAGGTACCATTATGTTACAATATCTCTTTTAAGTTACAATGTACCGGTAATATTAAGATACAGTGGACCGGCTAAATCAACTTAAGTTTTATACTAAGCCACAGTGGGCCAATTATATCTACTTAAGATACATATTAAGTTACAGTGGACCGCTTAAATCAACTTAAGTTATAGTGGACCAGTAACATCAACTTAATTTAAAGGTTAGGTTACAGTTGGTCAGTTATATCGACTTAAGTTACATATGAAGTTATATTGGGACAGTTGCATCAACTTAAGTTACAGTCGGTCGGTTATGTTAACCTAAGTGGGTCGGTTATATTCACTTAAGTTACAGTGGATCAGTTACATCAACTTAAGTTACAGTGGACCGTTTACATCAAGTTATAGTGGAACATTAACGTCAACTGTCATTACATGTTAAGTTACAGTGGGTCAGTTACATCGACTTAAGTTACAGTGGACCGGTTACGTCAACTTAAAGCGATTCAGTTACTATTCCGTGCATAAAATTCGCTCGGCGATTGCGTTAGGTTACATAGAGAATATTTATAGTTTTGGAATGAATAACAGATTTTATGAGTGAAAAAATAAGAGTTTGGTCACTTCAAGATGAAATAAAATCTGTTACTCACGACAAACAACAAATGTTCTTTTTTTATTTTATACCTTATAATCTATGTTTAAGATGAAAAATAGGCGTGTTTGGGGACGTCATAGGCTGAGTATTGTGAATGTGCTATTTTTAACTCATCATAACTTTTAAATTACTAGTCATCTGCGA